>JAOXYL010000043.1:22376631-22395198 GCA_028564955.1 Terapon puta
TTGTACCTGGTTTCCAGACTGCTCACAGAAGTTTGTGAAGTATAAGCCAGAACACGAATCAGCACAAAGAGCCTGAAGCATCTTTTCCAATATTCTGCTGCCCAGTAAGGGACCCCTGCTGCAATATAGCTGATTAAATACACACACACAGGAGAAAGTGCTTAATAGCAACACTTAAAAAAACATTCAAAGTAGGAATACAACCAATGATTTTCATAATTCCTTATTTTTCAGCAATTCAGCGTTTAACTCACATAACTCAAACAAGTGGAAAAAGAGTGAAAAATTCAAAATGATATTAAACAGAGAAATGCAGCAAATCCTCAAAGAAGAAACTAGAAACACATTTGGAATTGTTTGATAAATTACTTTCTGCATCTTATACAGATTTTCCTTTGATGGACTACTACTAATCCACTCATCATTTCAGCTCGATTTGAAACCAAAGCAATGAACGTGTCTCATAAGAAAGGACAGTAACTACATGCCAGGCAGGGACTTCTCCTTCTGCCACTGTGAGTACGAGCTGGATACATCAGGCAGTAAAAGTCTCATTTCAGCTCCCACTGCTCCTACCTGAGTGTGGACAGTGTGTGTGGACTCAGGCAGGCACGTGTGCGGGCGGAGGGGAGGCAGAGAAACAGATCCATGGTGGGTCTGTATGCTTGATAGAGGACGAACACGCCAATCTGTAAACAGCTCGGGATGAGGAGGGTCATCATTGTCCTCCTGAACACACTGGGACGTCCAGAACCGAGGAGCCCTGGGTGGAAAAGGGAGAAAGAGTGACATTTTAGGATTGGAAGATATGAGCACTAAAACTTCAACAAAAACTACAGAATAACATGTGCAATATACAGCTAATGGAGGATATAACCTATAGCATATGACAGGTTTTTTGTCTAGTTTTAGACACACAAAAAAAGAAAAAAACTGATACTGTACATGGAGACAGTATCAATGCTCAACTGAAATATCTCACCAGTAGCACAGCAGAGACTCTGTGAGAAGGGGCTGAACTGAGTGCAGTTTCTCTTCTGTCCAGCAGGGGGAGGTACTCAGCCCCAGTCTGGAGAGCAGCTCCACATTCAGACTGCTCCGGCTGCTGCTCAGCAGGTACCGGCTCCTCATCAGGACCAAAAACCTCAACAAAACATCACATTTCACATCATGTGATACTGCTATGTGATGTATTGATACATTTACAAAAGGCGAATTTCTATTTGCTGTAACTGCAGTTGTCATCCAACAATGGTTTAACAGAGACAGTATGCTTTGTATCACCAGTTTAGTTCACTAGGATAACAGAAGGTTGTTTCATCGTGTTGTAATGGTTACCTGTTCTTTCGCTCTCTGTTCTGTGTCGCTTTTAGTCTCTCTATGTCCATCCAGAGATTAAGAAGCTTCTCTCCTGCCGTTCCTCGCAAAAACTCCTTGAACTCATCCAAGCCTGGTCTACTGCCATGGCAACAGGTGCCGTGGCAACAACTATCAAGGATATGCTCCCGGTTTGTGCCCCTTCTCCCCACCACCCTATTCTTCTTAAACCACTCTGTCTTTTCTTCCACTCCACCCCCCTTCATGCCCTCTCGAACTTTCTCTTTCTCCCCCTCAAACCTTTCTCTGCCCCCATCAGCCGACTGACGGCAAACTTTACATTCACAGGATCTGTCTGTGCCGGTACACTCTGTCTGCTCTCCCGACTGGCTCCAACAGTCAGAGGAGTTTGCTTGACTCTGACCACCCATCACGTTCAACACATTGTTAAGCACCTGTTGAACCACTTCAGAAGCCAGGTACTCCAGATGTAGTTCAGACTTTGAATTCTGGCCCTTGATCTCTTCAAGGTGTTGCTTCCTTAAGCTGCCAGATGGGGGCGCTGCGAGGAGGAGGTTCAACTCTGTTTGTGAGCTCTGGAGTTCTTGGCTTTTCTCACATTTAAGGAACGGGGAGGAGGAACATGAAGAGGACAAAGAGGGAAAGGTACATGGGTCCTCTGGTTGAGAAAAGCTGGAGAAACATCTGGATGATTCATTCCACTTTGTGTTGGCGTGTTTATACTGACATGTAACGTTTTGCATCCTCATGGCCTCTGAACAGTAAGCAAGGAAAAGAGAAGAATCCTTATGTTCATATTCATCCTGCATACACAGATGTAAACAACACACCAGCTCACCTGTTTTTGCTGAAATGATCTCCTGAGAATGTGAGTGTGTTAGGACCTTTAGTGCGTTCTTATTTTCCTTTTGAAATTTGGAGGAAATGCGCAGCTGTGGGGCTGAGAGGGTGGTTCGACCTGAGCTGCCTTTCCTCCTCTGGATACAGTGGTTTGGATCCCATTGAAACAACAGCTTGGATAGTCTGAGAAAGACCAGAAAAAGTGGATACACCCACACAGAATACAAAAACTTTTTATAAAAAAATGTTGACATTTTATGTTCAATGGAATTAAGGTCAACAGGGGAAGGTTGGTCCACTGATCTGTACAGAGGAGGGGCTCTGAAGTTTCTTGCAAGGTGCATAAGGAAATGCATAAAGTCTTAAATGCAATCACAAGGATGACATATGACATACAATATAACTACAGTGTACTGCTAGTACTGCTAGAGGTTAACACTGCATAATCACTGACAAAAGCATTAACTGAAAATGACAAAGATCATAATATGATGTGACAAAGTCTCAACACAAAGGGAAGAAAAGTTCTGCGATATCATCAACTGATAATCAATTCAGTAAAATAAAACCATGTCAAGCACACAATGCAAACAACTTTTTTTAAGTACATATTACAGATCCAAAATGTAATCACTAAGCTCTGTACCTGTATTCATTGTAGCAATCACTGTGGAGGAAAAAGGGCAATCTTTCTTTCATGACCCATTGAATTCCTTGCTCTCTGTCCAGGCACTATTAAAGGTCAGAGAGACAGATTCCTCAAGTCAACCATCTAAAGCCACAGTACAAGTTTCTGCTCATCTCCACGAACAAATACACAATAAAAGTTATCTAAGCATTGACCTCCAAATAAAGAAATGATTCCCTACTCACACCGACAGTGTAATGGTTCTCTGGTGGGGGGGTTTTGGCCAACACTGTGGGGTCACCACTGAGGAGCTGTGATTTGCTGTGGTGTAGGACAGATCTGATTCTTCTGGAGACGGACTCAGCTGCCCCGCTCACAACCTCAAACTGCCCAGTCTGCTGGTTGTACAGCAAAGCCTCTGGGAAACACTGGAAACACATCTGAGGTTATAAACAGGGTCTAAGTTCTGTCAATATTATGCTACATCTATACATAAGGACTTTACCGGCAGACTTAAGAAATCATTGAAGAAGTGAACCAACAAATCATCAGAGGCCAGAGTGTTCTCCTACAATGCAGCAAACAATAAAACATTATCACTCTCAGGAGCATTCACTGAATCAGGCGATGTATAAAAAATATGCTAAACCCAGAAATGACTAAATGTTAGTAATCGAAACTTGTACTCACAAAGTTCTCAGCAGTAAGATGAGGGAACTCTTCAAAATAAAGTAGATATTTAGTAACCAAACCAATATCAGTTCAAGAATCCCAAAAAGTACATAGAAATTTCTTAAATGTGCTGATCTTACCCACTGACATCACTCCACGCATTGTTCTCTTGGAAAACACAAACGCCCGTACGGTATTTTAACACTGGCTACTCAAAAAGTCGGTCACATCTGAGCATTCGGCCGACCACAAACCTCTCAGTGTAATTACAGACACACTGCAGGTTGCTATGGAAGTGGACTCACTTTCAAAACACAGGGGGCGGTAAAAGTTTAACTAGGGAAGAACGGAGAGAAACAAATGTTTTTCCTCTTTCAAGGTGAGAAGTGGAACAAAAAACACACACCAATCTCATCTGGTCAAAGAATGTAGATCATTCTTCATATCTAAGATTACTCACATTTACAAAAAGCGAAATGAGGACATTGTTGTTTCAGTGAAGGCAAGATAAAGTTACACCACTAGATGGCACCAAACACTACCAATTCAGGTTGGTCATTTAATGAATGAGAATCAAGCACACTTGTAAAAAAAATCTAATTTATTTTAAAACTGCTCTGAAAACATTGGTAAAAGTTGAAAAGTTCATAGGAAATCCCAAAAAAAAAAACCCCACAACTGTACAGTTAATCCATGCATATGGAAAAGTACATCAACAGTAAAATTCAATCATTGTACTGCAAGTGAGACCTTCTTCACACTCATAATTAAAAAACACACAAGAACTGTGTTGAAAAAGGAGGGTACATACAGTTAATAGAAGATAGAGACAAAGACACATTGATAAGTACAGAAGTAGCTCTCATGTACTGGCAACAAATCAGTTTCTATGTTGCAAAAGCCTCATCTCCACCATCAGGCAAAAAAATGCTAAAGTGACAGCGGCATTACAAACAGCAGTACAGTTCACTTTCTGCTCATAGTCTCTTGACGTTTCGCTTGCTTTGAGCACTTCCTGGAAGTAGTATGTCCTTCTTGCGTCGGCCTACGGATCGGCTGCCACACTCTCTGGAGCCATGAAACGAACACAAGCAGGATGTGCAAAACTGGAAACCACAGTCAGCTCTGCTGCACACGCCCTCCCCTTTCACAGAGTGACACCTTGCGGGATGCTGACATCGAGGGCAAGGCTTGAGGCACTCATCGTTAAAGAGGGTTTTGGCAACCTGAAAGGAAAAACAAAATATTTTACATCACCAAAAGTAAATGTTTTATATGAAAGTCCCTCGGGAGTTCCTTCAGTAATGTAAAATACCCATTCACCCTCCACATGAAGAGTAATCAAGATGACATTTTAAACTCATATTCACTATTGAAATATTACACATAAGTTTAAGAAAATCCAAGTGTTTAAACTCACTTCTAGAAATTTTTCCCGTTTGCTGCTGCTGCCTGAATGTAGGGCGCTGTGCTGTAGTGGGGTTAAAGTGCTATTTCCTGACTGTGGGGTGCAGAAGCTGGAGGTCCTAGACTGGGCCTGAACCGTCTTGAGGGCTGACCTCTTCAGCAGAGCGAGTCTAGTCTCTGCGTCGGGAACGTGGACGGCACCACCAAGCTAGAAAGAAAACAGCACACAGTTAGCAGCTTGTTTTACCTGCTAATCAGTATCCACAGTGACAAACTGGGTAACGGTGAAAATGATCAAACAGGAAACTGCTGTTGTAATATTAACTACAACTATAACCCATCTACTTCATAGCAAATAGAAAACACATGCTTCTTCTACCTCAAAAGCAGCCGCCACTTCACTCAAGTGCTTTCTTCTCTTAGAACTGGCTTGCTTATCTTGTTGGATGATTTCATTCCAGCTCTTGCACACCTGACCACACCTGCCAAACACAAACAAATGCATGTATGAGATGTAAGTGCTTTAAAACGCCCTCATCTGGCTGATGTTATGAGTAGTAAACTTGCTGTATAAATTGAATAGTTTGTGATAATATCAATCTTTACTTATAACTGCTACTGTGAGAAGTAATGGCCTGTTCCATAAATGACAAATCATGCTAAGTTATACAGTATATGCAATAAAAATATGAAAGTAAATAAGATTTAACTTTGTGCACAAGTAATGACCCCTGTGTTTTGCTGAGATGAGAAACTCCTCACCTGTAGATGCTCTCAGAGCTCAGACCACCGAGTATGACAGCCAGGATGTGCAGGAGGTTCCTCTTCTTCAGTTCTGTGAGTATGTCTACCTTCCCCAAGCCCATCTTCCTGCCAATCAGCCCTGCCAGTGGCATGGTGGTCCTGAACACCACCGGGGTCTCTGTCAGTGCTGCTGTGGACTTCAGCTGCTCCTTCAGGCTTGGACTTTGACCAACAAACATCTGGGCTTTCTGCTGGCACATTGCATGTACCAGCTGCAGAGCTGGAGTTAGAGAAAGATCGACTGGAGTCATGCTGAGGGGAGTCACATCTGGATTGGCAGGAGCAGGAGTGGTCGCTCTTAGTGGGGTGGCATAGTCTTGTTTTGCAGAGGCCAAACGATCGGAGGATTTGCGATTACCACATTTAACAGAAAGGACACTGCGAGGGCTGTCACTGTCAGTAAAAACTTCATCTTTAGAGCGGCCGTGGCACTTAAGATCATGTTTTCTGTCCGTTGGGTCTTCCTCAGACTGAGAGCCCCCCTCTTTAAGAGTAGAAAGCCTGTGCTGACGCTGCAAACGAGAGCGCCGCTTTGCCTCTGCCAGATTTGGGGTTTCACAGTTTCCTCTGGGGGCAGAGAGCAGCAGCTCCTGGAATGAGCCATCATGGTCCACTGAGGAGTCTTGGGATTTATCAAGAGCCAGGGAGCTGAAACCACTGTCTTCACATACAGACCTGTTTCAGGGTTAGAAGGAGGAAGAAGTTAATTCAGACATGGTTTCACACTGATGTGGGGAACAATCATTTATTGTTTACTGTTTCTCAAAAGTTATGATAAAAAGCATGATGCAAGGCATGTACCTGAAGTATTTGGGTGTCTGTGTGGATGAAGGTGTCCACAAGACACTGGAGCTGTCATAAAGCTTCTTTGTCACATCTCTGATCGGTGACTGACAGTTTTCCTTAGATGAGGCTGGCAGGAATTTGCTAAAGCATGGAGTCTCAATATCAATTTGATCAGAGGCAGAACTGCTTTCACTGAAATCTGCATCCGAGAGTGAAACTCTTCTCTCAAAACAAGAAAGGTGACCAGAGTTGAGTTTACCATCTTCACGGGTGGAGGTCCTAACCTGTGTGAAGAGGATGCGCCGTTTCCTGCTAGACAGTGGCAGATCCGGCTCCAGTCTTAAAGTGCTTGATGCCAAAGCCCCCATCACACTGTCTAGAGAGTCAAACGATGCACTGAGCCAGTGTTCAGACTGGACACGGATGGAGGCTTCGGTCCTTCTGGTGCACGGTGACCTCGCTTGGTCAGTTTTGTCATCTGCGGTGGGTTTGCACATTACGAGTCTGTGACGGACCGAGGCGTCTCTTTTGTGCGCTCTAGGGGTTTCACACCAGCTCACGGCTGAAGGCCGCTGTGCTCCCCTGGAGTCTTTGCCCAGACACCCGACTGGATCTCTGCTCCTCTCCTGAGGTGTGACAGAGAGCTTGACGTTCTCTTTGGACGTGTCACTGAACTCTACCGGAGACAAAGACCTACATGAGTCACCTCCGCTGAGGCTCTGTGGGCTGTGGAATAAACCGCAGTATCCACTGTCAGAGCAGTCATCGTAACAGCGCTGGCCTTTGCAGCTCCCAATGTAGACCTTTGATTCAGGCGTGCACTGCATTTTCCTCTTCTTTTGTGTTATTCACCAAGTGAGGATGCTGTCAAATAACCTGCAGACAAAAAAGAAAAAAAGCAGAAAGTGAAACTACCTAAAGGGCAACTGAGCAACATCAGCTGTGTCTGATAACTTAGATTTTACAAAAATGATGAGATTATAACTTCAACGGGCACACATTACAAAAAAATAGTCAAAAGAAATCACAAAAGAAAAACCAGCCGAAAATGTGCCTGCGTTTGAAAGTTTTTACTTCTAACAAGGTGCCGACATGTTGGACTCACTCAGTGATGAAGTGACAAAGAAGAAGAGGTTCAAAAGAGTAAAAATCATCCTCAGTGTGTGCATTTGTGCTGTTTGTTGGTCTGTTAAACGCAAACAGGCCCCGAGCTCGTTCAACACCAAACATTCTCAGCTGAGTCTGCGGCGTTGCTATGAGAGCGCGTGCTGTCGGTTTAAAACCCCCGTCGCCTCGTGCGCTCCGCGATGCCGCTTTAACGGGAGCTACAGCCGCCAAAACCCGACGGGACCGGCGCACTGCTGTCAGGGAGCACAGGGACTGGGGGGGGGGGTCTTCAGGAGCCTATGCCAGTTTTCATTTTAGTCCCAGTGACTTAAAAAACACGGGAGGCGTCAGTAGTCATTATCTGGGCCGCGTGGTCTGTACTACAAATCAGTGTTAGAAAATTGACGTGTTTATTAAAATTCACTTTTAAATGGCTGTCAAATGCATTATAATTAACCGCAGCCAAAGCTGAGGTAAAATGCATTATTATTCTCATTTATATCAAACTTAGTACAAGCCTCCATCAGGTGATACAGGCAGTCAGTTGATTAACACAGTGAAAACACCTGTGTCAATTACCCGGTTCGCTACAAATTAGTTATTTGGGGAGCGGGGGTGTCTTCTACAAATGTACAATATCCACATATGTCTATATATTTGTCTACAATGTATTCCCCGCAAATGTTACAAATCTACCATACCTAATATGATTTGCGTCAACGTCTACATCTTCTGCTTGAGGATGTTAATAAAGTAACATCCGGTAATGTGAGCCCTTCAACGTGCTCTGACGTGTTTTTAGAGTAAGTTAGCACCGTTAGCCTCCTTAAAAAAATCACCGCTACCGTTAAAAGGGCTTTGTTAGACACATAACTAGCTGTGTCGCAAATACACAAACACACATTATTAACCATTGAGCACAAAAACCGACCTCCAGAAGAAAGTGAACCGGCGAAAGGCCTGTGTTGTTTCCTCAGGCTCAGCTGGTGTAGGCCTCAGCTCGTCGTTGTTTCTGTTTGCTTCATGTTCACCCAAAAAGCGCCGACCGGCCGCGTTTTCAAATTTGGAGCCCACCGTGGAAACGAGTCACGTGTTTCCGCTTTGGCCTGCCGCTTCCTTCCGCGTGTGGTTACCATAGTGACGGCCAGCGGAGGTTGCAGAGGAGAGTCAAACGGCAGCAGGTAAACGTCATTTGACTATTAACTTTTAGTTCATTAAGAGAAACACCGACGACTTTTAAACTGAAGATGTGAACACATAAGGCACATTTCATGTCAATAACAGTAACTAACCCCAGTGAGCTAAACACTGTGTGACATTCAGACAGAGTTTGTTGTCAACAGGTTTGTCTGAGCAGAAAACTGAGTGAGCTGACATTATTCACAGACATGAGTGCAGATGCAGCTTTCTCTCTACTAAACCAGCCGGCCACTGTTGACTATACCGGGAAGGTCCCTGTGGAGCACCTGGACTACAGCTACATAGAAAAGTGCAAAGATGTAAACTACCTGGAGAAGATCTTGAAAGTCCTCAGGTAAGACACTGAGCTTGAGCTGTGAGGAGGCAGAACCGATTGTATGTGTCTGTCAAGTGTTATTTTCCCTTTGAATTGTTATTTAACCCTTTTCCCATGAAGATAACCTTATTAACAGTCTGATAAAGTTGACTTAAAAGATTCCTAGAAATGTGGGCTTTCAGAAAAAAAAAGTTTCTCTTTGTGTCAAGGAGTGGTGATGAGGGCTTTTACCCTCATCTGACCCAGTTCTGCGAGAGCCACTTGGGGAAACTGGACCCCAGGAGCCGAGCGCTCAGGAAGGAAAACCCTGCGGCCACATCGGCCAGTCTCTCCAAAGATGAGTGGAGCCAAATCGTTGATGAGCTGAGGGTATGCTACACACTATTTCATTAATTTTGTTACCCCTCTCTTCTTACACGGTGAGTCCAATGCATTCATATTATGGAATCTCTTGTTCTCTGCAGACGTGGCGAGAAGAAACCAAAAAAACTGAGACTTCGCTAAAACAGCAGTCAGTGTTTGCTGATCTAGTGAATGAAAACATGCCACCTGTAAGAGGCTCCAACTGCTCTGTTCCACTTTGTCAGGTAATCATTTCTCCCAATTATGTACATAACCATTAACATTTATGTGTATTGGAAAAATGCTAAAGAAAGGTCTCATGTCATCACAGACTTCAGGTCCAAAAAAGAAAAGGAATTCTTCAAAATGTTGTCTCCCAAAAGATTATCAAGAATGGGACAAGTGAGTCATTTTGTCTCTACATTTGTCTATTATATTCAGAAGAAAGAGCGCACTGTTACAGCAGCTGCAGGCTAAGCCTTAGCTAAGCTTCCTTCATTACAGTGATCCACAGTTGATGCTGTTCTAGAGCGTCATTTAGTGAGCATCGGCCTTTACTGTAATATATTTCTCTCTATTTACAGGTTTGATGTGGACAAAGAATGTAAAAGAATCGATGGAAATGATGTCAAAAATGATCTACCTGTCATTACTAACACGGCACAACCCAAAATCAAGACTAAAGTGGATGTCTCATGTAATGTATTATGTTTATTATATTCATTTTGGGGTCATTGCAGTGCATTGTATATGCTTCAGCCCTGTGAGTATATGTCTGAAGTGTTTGGTCTCTACGATACTACCAGTGCTGACACAGGAGGAGAAACTGCTTCTGGCAGATCGCGAAAAGGACAAAGGCAACGAAGCTTTCAGAGCACATGATTATGAGGAGGCAGTTACATACTATTCCAGGTCAGGCTCTTAAAACAACTCATTTATTATACAAGGCATTTTAAACCTCTTAAGGGGATTATACTATGTTCCTGGCATTTAATTAGACTGCTGTCGCTCATTTAAGTCTGATTTCATTCCCATTTATTGTACCTCTAAGAGTGTGTCCATTAACCTCATTATAAATAAAGGTTTGTTTTATTTTTGGTCTTCCATTACAGAAGCCTTTCCATTATACCGACTGTGGTTGCATACAACAACAGAGCCCAGGCAGAAATCAATCTCAAGCACTGGCGTAATGCCATGAGAGACTGCCAGAGGGTACTGGAGCTGGAACCAGGCAATATTAAAGGTGCTTTGCTTTTTTTGTACAGTACAGTTATAATGGACTTACTACAATGTATCTAAGTAGAACTATGATCACAGTGTTGGCACCACTTTGTGCGCCCACTGCCTCAAAAAACAGTTTTTGTCTTTAAATACTCCATTTGCAGCTTTATAACACAATAGTTAACAGTAGCTTCAGTGTAACTATTGTCTTTTCTGTATGTGATTTATTTATCATCATCATCAGGCCTGCTACGCCGTGCAACTGTCAGCAACCACATGGGCAACTTCCAGATGGCTACTGAAGACCTGAAGATGGTGCTTAGGGAAGAGCCGCAGAATGCTGCAGCCTCTGTAGGTGATAAAAGGACTGAGGGCGTGTTGGTCGCGTGCAGGGAACCTTTTTGTCCACTGGGTGTCACTGTCTGTGTTTGAGATCAGGCACTGAAACAGTGATTTTGCTGCTGTGCAGTCTGTTATTATTGTAAAAAGTGAATGATATAGCTTTTCTGTTTTTCTGTGTTAGATGGTGGGCCTAGGATGTATAAAATGTAGTTGTCACATTTTGAGTATTGTTTATATTTCATTTAATTATGTATAAGTGGTAGTATAGTGAAGGTGAATGGGGAGAAGATGTCTTTTATGTCAGTTCACAAACCATTCAAAATAGCTCAGTGGTATATGAATGACTGTGGTGATGTGTCTCCTTTGCTGTTTTACTGAACAGAACTGACTTGTGTTTCTTCTGTTGGCAAATTCTAACATGTGTATTTTCTTGTGATTTAGCAACTTTTGTCTGAAATTGAAAAGAAGATGAAGGAACGGCAGCCAGAGCCTCAAAGAAAGGGCAAAAAAATCCTCATCCAAGAGGTAGAAGAGGAGGATGACATCAGTGCCGCTGAGAAAACAGCAGAACAGACCGGTATTATTGAACGCCTCCGCAATCAATAGCTATATTGTTGATTTACACACAGAGACACAGAGACTGTAAACAAACCAATGACCATTTAAAATTCCCTGAATCTGGGTAGAAATATATGATCACTTCTAAATCAGTATAAGTTCAAGCAGCAAGTTGCAGTTGTTAACACAAAACATTGTCATTATCAAACAAATTATGCTGTGTGCATATCTATAGCTCTGTGGCCAGTTAGATGACTACATTTGCTTAGTTTTACAGTAGGGTCAAATTGATGCATACATTATATTATTGGCAAAGTATAGTATGTGCTATACACATATAGTATGTGTATAGCACACATATTTGTGTTGAGGTGTACTGTAAGTCAACCAATCAGTAAGAGTAAGAGATACACTTTAGGTAGTCATCAATGCCTAGTTTTACCACTAAAGAGAAATTACAAACTTATTTTTTAACTACTTTTTTCGGTCTCACTCCAAGTTTCCTCCATGTTTTATTCAACTAGATTCAACTTAATTGTCATTGCACAAGAGAACAAAATGCAGTGAACATCTAACCAGAGGTGCAGGGTAATGTGGACAGGGGCCTTATGTATAGGATAAACTGTAAGAGTAGATGATGAATATAAGTGATGAATATACTATGATATATACAATATGAACAATGTGATATGACCTTGCTAGATATCTAACATTAGTTGCCGCAGTAGTAGATCAAATGTGCAGTGCAGATATACAGAATAAACCACTGGAGCCATGATACAAATACACTATATACTATCAGTTGTAGTAGTATTAGTAGTAGTATAGACGTGTGTGTATGTATGTGAAAGTATGTGTTATGCAGTAGTATGGCAGGGGTAAGGATGTCATTATTCTTAAACCAATTATTTGCTAACCAATTTGAAAGGATTGCAAACAAATGTAAATAAAGATAAACCACTTTAGCCTAAAGAATCCAGTAATGTTATCCTGAGATTTAAAAGCAGCATTAACATATAAAGGTAGAATACTATATTTACTGAATAATTTGTGAGGCCACCTACATTTTTACACCACGCTGTAGTATGTCTGTATATGTGTGCCTTATTTAGCGTTACTGTTACTGTCCCCTGATCCACTCATGATTTATACCAAACCATCTGAGAGAGCTTCAGCAGTTGTGGTAATAGCAGGGCGGTCATTTTCATCACAGACCCTTCAGTGTGCCTGTGCTATAGATGGAGGAAACCCCCCCCTCGTCCCTCTGGGTAACGTGACATACTATGTGTGCGTGTGTTATCCGCCCTACCCCCACCCAGTGCTTTCGTAATTCACTGTTGAGAGTGGCTGCTTCCTGGAACTCCCTCTTTGAAGTGGCTCTGTGTCATGTGTGTGCAACCCTCCCCCACTGTGATGTAACCGCTGACTCCTTCCTGTGGGCGTGTCTCCCCTTCTCTCTGTCTCTCCCTCTCCCTCCCTCCCTCTCCCTTCCAGCTTGTCCGGTTGAACCTAGCCAGCCTGTGGGAGGGGAGGAGAGCTCAGCTGCTCCTGCTGAAAGGGGAGACATGGGTAACGCTCAAAAAAAGCCCCACGGCAGAGGTGACGGGGGTCCACACAGCGAGTTCAACAACTCCCACCATGGACACTGGAGGAGCAAAGGAGGCAGCTCTGACAAGTACAAACTCTCACAGGACTCCAAGGAAAAGGTAGCCAATGGAACAAGCAAGAGGGGCTCGACAGCCTCAGTCCAGGCTGATCAGAGCAGCAGCGGCAAGGGAACTCCAGTTGGAGGAAATGCATCGGAAACTGTCAACCTTGATGCCCCATGTGGAGCCCTACCCCCACCTCTGTCCCGGCTAAAGAACGAAGGAAACCTGCTGTTTAAAAATGGACAGTTTGGCGATGCACTGGAGAAATACTCACAAGCCATTCAAGGCTACACAGATTCAGGTAAGGTGGAAGAGTCATTGTGGTTGATGCTATTCTTGTTATAATGGTAGAGGTGGGAGATGTAGTTCAGTCACATAATGAGTAAGATTCAGGATAGTGTGTACCGTCAGAGAGAAGTTAATTATGTGCCTCCATGCCAGTAAACATGCAGCACTGACATCGCTGTGTTATAAACATGCTGCGGCTTGTAATAAACGGCCCACAGTTCAACTGAGTGATGTTTCATCACTAGTCTCACCCATATTTGAATAGGTATTTCTTTTTTATGGTGAATTATCAATAGTGTTGAGACTGGTTCTTGTAAGTGGCCAATCCAATTGTAAATCAAAGGTCATGACCTTGCAGTTTTAATGCTAGTGCTTTAATTTTATTGTTTCTCCTTTATCACAGTGCAGAGTGTAAAAGAAAACAAACAACATAAAGGAAGGTTTCTTTAACGGAGACTTTACCTAAACAACATAAATTATTTTTCCAAGAAAGCACTCCATGTTATTGTACATACGGGCTATAAACAGTAACAAAGACTGCACTATCCAGGAGTTAAATGTTGGGCTGTGTGCTGGTGTTTTTAGTGACTTTGTCCCTACAGCGATGCGTCACAATGAGGCTGCTGTGGTGTATATGGACAGCGTTTCTGTTTTAGCCTCAGCCTGGCGCTAAGCCTCTCAGCTCAGGTCTGTCCAGGTCACATGACCACTAACCACTCACTGTGAAATTGAATCTGTGGGACTGCAGCTATAATTCTCACTGAGAGGGAGAGAGTGAGCATTTGATGGAGGGAGAGAAACTGCTGCCTGTCAGCTTCATCCACCATCCAACATACTCCCTCCGTCTTTGTGGACTGCCATTATATGGTTACTACCCACTGTGCTACTGGATGGGAAAGCGACGACTGTGATCAACATCATCTGAGGTCCATCATCTGATCAATGTATTGAAGCCCACATGTAATTCAGACAGCTGCATAAATGAGGACACTTTTGACCCCTTTAAACCACATAAATATATAATAAAATAAATAAATAAAATGGGACCGCTCCAGAGAAACACATAACTCATAATATTCAAAATATTCAGAATATTCAAACTGTCTTTTGCTGAATTTCAAACTCATATTTGTATCTGTATATGGATGCCCTAGTGTGCACCTCTGAACATGTTCTACTGTCACACAGACGTCACTAAGTGTGAGCTTTTGCTGAGACATCATCATCACTGCCTCACTGTGTCATCCATAATCTAATGTCATCCGGTGAGGTGGCATGCTAAGCTGACTGTATTAAGTATTGCTCCGTCTGTAATATACAGCGTAGGCCTATTCCCTATCTCATTAGCCTGTTTTTACTGATAATTATGAAATTCCTCTTAAGCATGTGGAGAGACGAGCAAACACAATGTGCAGTCTGTGCAAGCAAGTTGTTGGACTTCCAGGAGAAAACATCCCTCAAAGTGGTTTGAAGAGCTTTGCCTCATGTTCTGCCAGGCCATTGTGCTGCACCTGTTCAACAACAGGATGTGCTAGTGGGAAAAAAAGATGCATCTGCTGCCTGTTTTTAGTTCGCAATAAGGACTTTATGGAACTTTGGTTTAATCTGCGCTGAGTCCGACACACACCTCTGCTTTCGAGTTCAGTCAAAAACATGCAGCTTTAGGATAATCTTAGATTGATCAGTCTGAAGCAGAGGACATTTGAGATTAGCCTCTTACCATTGACTGTTTTTGAAAGTCACACTGATGCAACTGAGAAAGTTTCCCCTTTACTCATTGTGGGAACTCACCATTGCAACGCACACATACAGAGTGGAGTTAAAGTGGAGTAGATACTGGTAAAGTAACACACATTAAACTTTGAATTGAAATCCATGTCTATAAAGCAGTACTCTTTCTGTGCCAGGTCAGAACATATTAAAATGTCTGATTCAACCAGTAACCTCTAAACATTTTAACTGATCCATAACACACATCAGATTTTTAAGTTATGGTTGAGCCAACTAAAAGTTAATTTAAAGTTTAAAGATTTAAAGCTCTGCCTCTTTCATAGATATTGCGTATGGCAGAAATCCTAAAGGATTAACAATGTACATACACTGTTTCCAAATTATTCTGTATGTTGTATATGTGATATTTGTCTGTTTTCACGCAGGGATTGATAGTCCGGAGGATCTATGTATTCTGTATTCTAACAGAGCAGCGTGCTACCTGAAAGATGGAAACAGTCAAGACTGCATACAGGACTGCACGAGGTGGGCTGTATTAATGACTTTGTAATACTGTGTGTGAGCGTGAGCCTGTGAGACTTTGTGTTAAATGTGGATGTCACACACATTTCTCAATTTACACAGCCTTACCTTGAAAATCCAACACAGCGTTCCAGGTGTAGACAGCCTTACCTCAGTGTCAGATAACAATCATTTTATGAGGGGAAGGGCACTCAGGAGTGGGAGGGAGGGATTTTCAGTTATTTAAAAGAAGTTTTATAATCAGCTAATTTAAGGGAACCTCTCAAGAGTGTGCTTGTGAAAGGCTTTAAATACTTGGTATGTTTGTTTTACAGGCAATATGTAGAGTAAACAAGAAAATTAGGTAGTGTGACAGTTAATTCACACATAGACAACAGTACACGTGTACGGTGATAAAATCCTCACACAGGACAGTGCTCTCAGACAGCAGCATCTATAGCAGAAACAGCAGACTTGATCCTTTGCTCCTGTCTCATCACATCTATTTATACCAACCAGAGCTCTGGAGCTGCAGCCATTCTCCCTCAAGCCCCTCCTGCGCCGGGCCATGGCTTATGAGTCCCTGGAGCGCTACCGTAAGGCCTACGTGGATTACAAGACCGTCTTGCAGATAGACATCAGCGTGCAGGCAGCACACGACAGCGTCAACAGGTATTAGCCTTCACCTTTCACCCTCTCACTTCAAGTGAGGCTGCAGAGGGCAGGGAGGTGTCTGACACACAGGACTGACGGAGGGAGTGTTAACATTCATATTCATGTATTTGTGAATGGCCCGGCCGAGTATTACAGTGTCCATGGCAGCTATTCCAATGACTGTGGCTTCCCTTTTACTTATACTGACAAAGAAATCTATGTATATCTATGTGTATCTCTGTATATAGTGTACTTAGAGGTGTCCTTGTTATTCTTTCTAATTCTGTGTGACACATAATATCACTAGGTTTCTTCAATACGGAGACACAAAGGGGGATGAGATCAAATATTTTATTCCTCTATCCGCCATGTGTGATATTATTTCCACATTCAGATTCTTTTTCTACATTTTGAATGAAGAAATTGTGTCCTAACATAATCAGAAGACTAGATTAAAATAAATCAAATGAACAAACACACATATCTTATTAGTGTCCGACAGATTTAGCTGGTGTTTAGAAGCAGTTAGAGCTAAAAGCTAATTATGGCTCTCAGAGTGTCCTCTCTGTTATGTAATGGGAGAACTCACCTGGCGGCTCCATGCTCAGGAGTATCAGATGGTCATAGTCAAGTATCTGCTCATTAAAGGGAATCTGAATCTGAATATATCTACAAAACCGAACAGCGAGATGAATAAAAAAAGTCTTAACAGTAGAAAGGTTACAGTAGGATAAACCTTAAACATTTGCTATATGTGAGCCTTTTTAACTTGTCTGTGTGTGATTTGGCATTATATGTTACGTGTGCGTGTCTGTTTGTAACATCCGCGCACTGACTGATCTGCGTCCTCCTCCTCCAGGATCACCCGGCTGCTGATCGAGCAGGACGGTCCAGACTGGAGGGAGAAAATTCCCGACATTCCCCTGGTGCCTCTGTCAGCTCAGCAGCACCGCAGAGAAGAGCCACCCAGTGCAGAGGTCCTGCAGGCCCGAGCAGAGAAGGCAGCCAGGGATGCAGGTATGTTTTCAAAAAGCTCGGAGTCGCAAGCATGACTCCACCCGACCGGTTGAGGCAGACACTCTGCTCAAGGTTAAAGGGGAGATTTTTTCCTATCTGCATAATTGATTTTATAAAGATATGATTTATTATAGACCTGCTCTGAATGAAAAATAAGATCATTTCTGTTGTGATCAGTAGCTAGTATTAGAAATAATACAATGTCATGCATCGTTATAGATTAAGACACTTCAAAATGAAAGATTTGCATACTTCGATCACATATATTACCACATGTATTGCTAATAATTATCCTGTATAACACATAAAAATCCACATGGAATCCACATGATATTTTGCTAAAAAAATATTGCATACTTTTACTTTTGTAACATTTTCAATGCAGGACTTTTATTTGATCATCACACTATTCTACTCAACTAAAGGACCTGTATTGATCTTCCTATTTGACACAAAGGCGTAGACTCTAAATTCTGACCATTATAAGTTAGCTTGTTCATGTTTCTCAGTCACTCCGCGCTGAGATGGGAGAAAGATGTTAAAGGCCTAATTTTTATATAAGTGGACGTGTCACCTCTGCCCACTGACCATGCAGTTCTCTCCATTCCCCGGGCTGCGCTACAGCTGTTATTTTTAAACTCTAATGAAAGAATAGACCTGCTGGCACAGTTTTTCCTCCCAGAAGACACTCTGCAGCAGATTGATTAGCCCTTAGCCCACACCGTGACTGATTGCTGACTTAACTCTCATGCCTCACGTCCTGCTAGCACAGCATTAATTTCAATGCTTTAAACCCCCCAAGCTTTACGGCACAGAGGACTGGCATGTTTCCTTGTGTTGAGTTTTCTCAGAAGTAAAAGGAAGGTCAATTAAAATGTATTGATGTGTATCCGTTACGTGAACAGGGAGGGGCGTTAATGTGAATTAGCAGTAATCAGTAATCACGACTTTATTTTCTCTTCCAGAAAGGAAAGCAGAGGTCCGTTTTACAGCTTTGAAGCAAGAAGGGAATGACTTTGTGAAGAAGGGCCAATACCAGGACGCTTTGGGGAAGTACACTGAATGCCTTAAGCTAAAGCCAGAAGAGTGTGCTATCTACACCAACAGGTTAGAGGCTCACTGTCACCTCAACGAGAACAAACACACACACACACACACACACACAC
>JAOXYL010000043.1:22410458-22422872 GCA_028564955.1 Terapon puta
TTCTACTTCTGTGGTACACGGTCCTTGTTCATTATCTTTGGAGTTTTCACACTGATTTAGCATAAGAAATCACAGTAACGGGAACATAGATGCATAACGATACTATAACTAGTTTGAGGGGTGGATTTAAAGCAAAGTATTGTAGATTTGCTGGGCTTTATGCATTGTATTACACACTTAGCTAAGATGTTAGACAAGGTCTACTCTTCTTTCAGTCAGTCAGTCACTTTATGTATTAAGCACTTGATTTTCTCCTCCAATGGGACTCCTTATAATGTTCCTATCAGCGACAGTTCTTGATGGAAACACTATTTCACATTCAACGTTCATTGCCCATAACAGGTAAACCTGTTCATAATGTTCATGGCTTATATCACAGGGTGAGTGTGAGCTACGAACAGCACTGTGTCCACACAAATTGTATTCAAATCAACTTCTTACCCACAGTCTGGTGCAGGGCACCAGCGGCAGTCAGGGTCAGCCACGAGCCACCTCCTCAGCATGAACTCCTCGTATTTGTCCATGAGCGCCCTGTCACCCAGGATCATACGGATATCGTGTGGGTTGAAGCGCTCCGAGCACTCAGGGCAGCTGATGTTGACGCGCGACTCTGAGATCTCAATGCGCAGGTACTGGCGCAGGCAATCGATGCAGGAGCGGTGGTGACAGGTCATGATGTCAGGGAAGCTCTCCCTGGAGTGGCGCAGAAGGCACAGCGGGCACTCCAGAAGCTCTGCCCCCACCCCGCCCCCCGCCTTGGAGGAGGAGGAGGAGGTAGAGGAAGAAGGCCCTGAGGCAGATGAGGTGGAGGCAGCAGCAGCAGCAGCGGAGGCAGCTCCGGCCCCGGCCACAGAGAAGAAGGCAGAGTTCTTGTCGTTACACATCTCAGAGTGGATGCTCTCGATGCTGGCGATGCCATCCACCCCCCCAAGCCCTCCAGGTCCAGAGTGCTGGAGCTCTCGGGACCTCTGGCGCCCTGATTTGGGCTCCCGACCTCGCCGTCTAAAAAGGGAGGCCAGGGAGAGACGCCTCTTCTTGGGGGCCTTCTTCACGGAGGGCAGAGAGATGGAGGAGGCAGTAGACTGCAGGTCCCGGTCAGAGCCCATCACCCCTCCGCTCCCCCCTCGCAACTGCTGGTGCTTCTGCAGGCTCATCTCCCCGGAGGGAGGGGAGGGGTGTGCCAGCGGGGAGCCGGCGCTGGGGAGCCTGTCCCTGACATGTGCAGGGAGGTCTGGGAGTGGGATGGGGCTGGGAGAAGGGGTAAGGTGATGGATGGGGGAGGGGGAGGGAGGTCCGGGGTGGGGGGACAGGGCTCCGGAGGGCCCGTCTGTGTTTAAGACATGGTGGCTTCTCCTTATCAACCTCGTGGTCACATCTAATAGCCGGATTTTGGCGGAGGGGTGGGGGTCACCTGCTGCGAAACTGATGCAACAGAACCTGGAGCAGAAGACAGAAACAAAAGACAAAAAAAAATCACTTTTAGACATTATTTCTTACTAAGAGAATAAATCAAATACGAGTATGCACTTCTGAGAGTGGGGGGACATTATTCACTGCACTATAACTGTGTTTAGTCAAGTTAATAATGGTGTATTACACTTATTACACTTGAGAAGACGTATGCGTGTATCCAAAACCTCCCACAAATATGTCAAGCACATTGATTTAAGCACACTCTCCTCTGCACAGCCATCTAGCACAGTGGATACTTGTGGAAATTTCACTTATTTTTTCTTTTGGAACGAAAAAAAAGTGACATTTGTATATATGTACATGTGAAACCACCATTGATAAACATAAATACTTGCATTATGTGCTTCAATTAAGTCACCTACTGCTGATAATATGCCTTTAATTCTCTGAACAATACCAGATTCAAAATTCCATTGATTGAATAAATGTTTCAGTACTCCCATGCATTTCCTCATTCTTGGTCTTTTACTCAGTCAGTGTCACAGCTGACTGCTCGCAGGTTTGCATAGCTGATGAGTGCGTCAGTCGCTGAGCTGAGTGGAGAGGACAGAAGGTTGACAACCTTGGACAGTATTGACGCAGAGAGACAGCGCGCTGATGTGTCTGCGAGATCAACAGTGACAAGGCCTGGGCGCTGATAACGGCGAACAGGAGGAGGTGTGAGATAACGTGCAGCACAGCGGAGCAAGGGTTTTTCCTCGGCAGACCAGTTTCTGATGCGGCAGCAATTCACAGGGCGGCTGCTGTAAATCACAATTGCGACTGTGATTTACAATCACAAGCTAACCCTCAAAGATCACATCTGAAATAAACTCTTACAGCCGAAGATTTGAGTAACAAGTCACTCTAATTAAGCCCTCCATTAACATGGCGTGCTCCTCTACAGACCTAAGAATGCGTGTTCCTGCTTGCCTCTACATTGCAAGAGCTTGCTGGGTAGGCTGATCTGGTAATTTCACAATTTCCTGTATGACAAAACATAATTAGCTGACTTTTATCTCTGTGTTTCAGTGCGTCTACTGTCTCCGCAAAATGATGATATCAGGACAGATGGCTGCTGAACCTATCTGCTGAGTGTTCTGTCCACTTGAGAATTTCACACATTAGAGAGGGTGAGAGAAACAAAGAGCCAAAGAGAGGAAGACAGAGGGAGGCTGTGTAAACTACAACAGCACACAGCCGCAGAGCAAAAAGAAGCTACATACCAACCAAAACCAGGTTTTAGAGGTTAGCATTTTTGTATCGCCTGCTCAAAATGTACCAAAGAATAAAGACAAATGACGTACTGTAAGAGATTTCCTCATTTATAGTTATACATGTAGTTTAACTCACAGGCAGCATTGAAACATAATGCACAGTGTGTCTTGTTTCCTTTTTCTGTATCATATACTGTATTTCATTCTCTGCCAACAATATCTGACCACTTTAAAGTTTGTCAGGCTTTCCGAGATACCATCTCAGGCTCATCACTCATCATACATTGCACGTAGTGACAGGTAAGAAGTACAGAGAAACTCAATTTGTCTGGATTTAAAAAGATCAGCTGAAACGGGCAAGTCACCCATCTCCTGTACAGTCCGCTGCTTGAGATGTGTAAATCATCTGTGCTCCACGGGAACAGGACTTAAAACCAGTATAAATACAGGCACATAGGCATATTGTCGTAGGAATAGTAACCAAGGTTAAACCACAGGTTTGTACTCGCTTCATATCTACATCTGTGTAGTGCTTTGTGTTTCTGGGAGTGGTGATGAAGGAGGGGGAGAAAGAATGTGTGTTATTTTAGGAGAGGGTTGCTACTGAGATTCAGCTTGCTCGCTGGGTGATCATCCCCGAATATAAGTGTGTGTGTGTATGTGTGTGTGTGTGTGTGTGTGTTTATCTGTGTCTTTGGTTACACCTTGGCAATGACCCATGCTGTGGAAACACACACAGAGTAGTGCCAAGGGACACACACACACACACCCATAAACTACCCACATAAGCTGGAGGGGACAGCATGCTCTCACACACATACCGTACATGTGCATACTTTATAAGCACTTACTGCAACTGCAGTAAAACAGAGCCTCACAACTCTTGTCTATCTGCACTGCTACACCGAGAGATCAAAGGGAGCACCGAACACAGCAGCTCTACAGCTGCAACCAAACCACTGACACTACCAGCACCGCACACTGCTTTTCCTGAAACACATGCTGCTCTTTCTCCCCACAAACTCCCTCCTTCTCATTCACACACACATTCACATACACACACTCACAGACAGTGAGAGACAGCGAACCCCTCCCCGCTCTGCGCTGCTTTCGGCCAGGACTGAAAACAGGAAACTCTGAGGTGGTAGGCTGGTCTGGCCTCAGTATCTCTTGGACACTGAAGGAGGCATGAGATTCAGGACTGACAAGCCATGGACACGCACAGAGCTGAACGTTCTGCAGTTTCTTTTTCTGGATGGCCACTGTTAAGGTGTAATATACATGTACATACTTGTTCTCCCACGCACTACATGTTTAAGTATCTTTGAAAATTCCGCCTTTTCACTTAACCCTCTTCCTACTATTTTAACACTTTTTGAGAACTGCACACTGTGGCAAACATTTTACAAGAAAAGTGCAGCAAAGCATATTCAAGAAATCCAATAGAAACCCCCTTTTCCTTCAGGAAATGGTGCATTCATCCACAAATAAGGCTGTGGTCCAACAGTACTGCATTGTACTTTAAGTGAGATATAGGGGTGCAGCGTCTAGCAAACTGAGTGTGAAAGGCTAATAGTTTTCAATCAACCATGAAAAGGTGTTTGCAGGGCAAGTGCTTCATCCTGACCCTGATGTCTGTCACAAGGCTACAACCTCATCTAAATCAGCCAAGGAGCGAGTGTCCGGGCTTATCGCTGCTGAGCAGATAGTAGTGTGTGATGAGAGGACTGATGATGCAGGTAGACCAGCCCAGCTGTCTCAAATGAAGGCCCTGGCGAGCTCCCGCTCACAAAATGAAACACCTATGTCAGCTCATTGGCTGCAGGCTGTGGTCAGCAGTAAAGGCTTTTCTCATCGAGTGTGCCGCTTTAAGTACATTAACACAAACCCAAATCTGTCCAGTGTGCCTGGAGCTGGGGAGAGAGCTCAGGGAGGCGGAAGGAGTGAGGGCAGAGAGAGGAGGAAGATAAAGAGAAGTGAAAGAAAAGGAAAGAGCATGACAAAAAGATTGCAAAAAGAGAGATGAATAGAGATGGGGTGGGGGGAATGGGAAAAAGGTGCTGAAGGAGCATGTGAAGAGCTGTTAGCTCGTCCAGAACAAAACCCTGCTCTGCGAATTGGCAGCTTTCCACACAGCTACAGTACATTTCCCCTCATGGATTAAGTGACATTTCAAAAAGGGAAGTAAGCAAAGATGTTTTAGAAAAAGAAAAGGAAGAATGGACAGAAAGACAATAGAAATTATTTTCAATAACTTAACATTCCCTGGACCTCTTCAATGCAATATTATGGTTTTGTTACTAAGTACTGCCTCGAAAACACAGCTGTGAGCTGAGAACAAAATAACATTTAGGACTTAAAAAGAAACACTTTGCTCAAGAGAGGTGAGTAGGTTTAGCAGTTTTTGAC
The DNA here is from genome assembly GCA_028564955.1 of Terapon puta. NCBI lineage: Eukaryota > Metazoa > Chordata > Actinopteri > Centrarchiformes > Terapontidae > Terapon > Terapon puta. The sequence goes on from JAOXYL010000043.1 coordinate 22,415,537, forward strand.
AGATCTGAGCAATACTGATGCCGAGATCAAGGCTCTGTAGTTGAAGGTTTTATCTGGACTTCTGCAAGGAGCAGACAGACACCAGGTCATGTTTAGTAGTTTTATGGTTGCAGTGACAAAGGCACTGGATTAGCAAAGATCAGTAACTGATCCAATGCAGAGAGAAGTGAATTTACAAACTGTGTTAGGTGGAGAGACTTGAGAACAGATAAACATGAACATGAATATGGACATCCATAAAATGTGTGTGCTGTGCAACACACACCCTCGACTTCTCTTGCGGTACACCCAGAACACAACCCAAAAGGACCCAGATTTGACAGCCTCTCTTTAGCTGCTGTAAACAACTGTCCAAAACCGATTAGTGAAAACCACATGAGGTTTTAATCAAACGAAAGATTTGTGCTGTGGGAAAACAGTAAAATTCTTGATCTCATTTGAGGTCATAGGTGAGATCACAATAGCTCTGGAAAAACCCCTCTGTTAATTGTCTCTCTCTAAAAGAGAGAACTGTTCTCCATTTTCACTGTAAATATATGTATTTAGAGGCACATTATCTTTTAAATACAGTAAAAACTACTTGCCAATAATGAAAACTTGCTTAAAGGGAAGGTACCAACATCTTTCAAAACAGCGCAGTCATGGCACTCTCAAAGGATGCAGGAGGCTACTTGGTAAAGGAAGCCACTCGCAGACAGTCTGACCACTGAAACGACCGCAGGGGTTAATTAGAAAAAGGCTTTCAGTAATCTTAGGCAATAACCAGTACAAAGACAGCCTCTAACTCTGATGTGAGTTAGACCTGGGTATGGCACGAATGACTAATACAGAAAAATGTAGATAAGAGTGCAAAGAGAATGTGTGTGTGCGTAAGGGTGATCATGCACAACAACAACAAACTGAGAAAGCACACTGAAAGATGAGAGCTGGTAGACGTGCCAGAGCTGTCCTTGGGGACAGAGTTCATTCAACATTCCTGGGAGAGAGGGGATCCAGCGCTGACCCCAGCTGACCCGATGCAGCCTGGGAGAGGACGACTCTCACTAAACACCACGACGCGCTCGACTTTTATAACGCGACACAAATTTCCTGTAGCAGAGATTCATGCCCCCCCCGACCCACTGATGATAAATATCACTCTATTCACTTACATGAACAAATAAAAAATGAGACAGTCTCAAACTGCTTAAGGCGTGTGATCAAATAATGAGATTATGAGACAACAGGTAAAAGGTTTGTCATTTCAAAAAGATAAAATGTTTTGATGTAAGCAGTGCAACTGAAGGGTTAAGTGTATCTGCTACCAATACTATTCATCTTGGCCAAACTTGGTCTGACACACTCAGTGAAAACAGTTACAGGTGTGTCATATTCGAATATACATACACTTTTATATGGTTTAACTGTAATCTACATACAGTTAGTCTTGGTGCAGAAAACAAACAAAAACCATCAGCTCTGCTGAACAAAACAAAAAAAAAGAAATTCATGTGTGGATGCAACAATGTTTTCACACATAGTCAAATCTATTATAAGGAAATTCATGACTGTGACACGGTCTACGATAAATTAACAAAAAAATGGATCAGAAAATCATGCGAAAAAAATCATATTGTGCTTATCATAACAGATATTGTAAAATAAGTCACTCACTTTTTAAAAAAAGATTTAAATTTTTTCTGAAAAAAAAAACTAAAAATGATGAGTATGATTTGTAGGCCTGAGTATCTCTGTAGAATCACAGTGCTTCATTGGTAACGGCATATTGTGACACATTTTACATTTTAATCAAATAATTGCAGCCACTGCGATTTTGTGATATTGCACTTGGGCAAATTGAGATTTTGATCATCAATTGTCTACAAAACATAATTAACTGGATTTGTATCATAGAAATGTTGGGGTAAGAAAGTATTTAATCAACAGCTTGCTTTTTTCATAAGATGAGTGAAACATTTACTTGAGCAATGACACTTGACTGCCTTTTCTATACCTGTTTCTGTACTAACAAGAAGATCCTCGGGCAAACAAGCTGTGAAATGCCAATTCATACATACATGCACATAGGAAAAACCCACTCAACAAACAGTAAGTTAAATGACCTTTTAAGTTTCCACTCAGTTATTTTCCTGCCATGTTGACACGCTGGTTAAACATAAACTGGGTCAGGCCAACTCTAAGCTAAAGGGAAATTAAGGACAAAGCTCTCTACATCCAAGTCTTATCTTTTCCTTGGCTTAGTGAGGTTAAATCACCACCTCTGTAGTCTAACAAGAGAGGAGGGGACCACCCCGGGTGACTCAGCGGTGCAGAAGAACGCCCGTCATTCCACTCTGTTGATAATTACACCCGAGATTCTACTTGGTCTAAACTTAGCTGGCAGAGGCTCTCTAGTGAGGTGTGTTTCTATAAGTGGCAAGCAGTGTGTGTACGTTGGGTGGGGGATGTTACATATGAGTGGGGCAAGGGAAACCACCTACAGACAGACTGTGTCAGCTACGATCTAACATGGTGGTCACACTGCAGCAGAGTGTGAAATTAGTTATCCTGCTTAACGTAGTTGGAACACGCACAGAGGAGACACATAACAACACAAGGCCGTGGATATATGCAGGGAGAGATGAGACACACCTAAGGACAAGCAGAGGCACAAAAAGACAGACAGGTATACAGACAGACGGGGAGACAAAAGCGATGACAGGCTAGGAATGAAGACGGGCACACAGACAAATGTGAAACATGCAGCAGCTGAGCTGGTGTAGTCAGGCCAGCCGGTATCACTCTGGCTACATTCCTGGCCTGCCCGTCTCCTGTGTAATGCTGCCTCTATGCACATTCCTGGGCCTCTGTGGGGCCGGGACGGTCGATGCATTAGCGAGGCTTCCACTGCATCATGAACAGACATGGAGCGACCTCCTGGCAGGCAGGCCGGGCGGCTATTGACTGATGTGGGATGAAAGTCAAACAGCGGCCCTCCCTTTTCACCAAAGTGTGGAGCAAGCTGAAAATGGGGGGTGTGGTCAGGGGCTGTATTTAAATGACAGGTTTAACCTTGTTCAGAGAACACATTCAAAACATATCAGCGTGATTAACTGACTTCCTCCCTTCTGTTGAGGGGAGTAAAGATCACACACAATATACAATTCAAATATAGGAAGAATAGAAGCCTTTTGGTCATGAATTGTGTTTTGCATCTGACCCTGCGAGATACAAGAAATTAAACATGGCGCAAACAACAACCGCAACGGCAGCACGAACAGGGGAGGCATTGTTGTATGTACAAAGAGAGGCAAGGCAGACCGACGGGGAGAAGAAAAGGAAAAGTTTCCAACCCCAACAAAGCCAGTACAGTCTCCAGCTGCCTCCTCCTCCAAGACTTCCCCTCTTTCCTCCCTCACTTCACTCAAGAGGGGAGGAAATGAGGTAAGCATCCTGGCATTTCTGCTCAGCTGAGAGTGCTAAGAGCTCAGGAAGAGGGTGTGAAATAGAAAGGAATTAACTGGTAAATTGGGAGTAAGCAATACATCTCCCCTGTTAGCACTGAGGAAAGAGACAAAAAAATAAACAAATGAAGACAATATCAACCATGAGGCTATAGAGATTAGTCGATAGGGTCTTTGCCAAATCATTAATACCCATGTAACCATGCCCTTAATAATATTGGTTATATGTGAAGTAGATATGTACTGCATATATCTAAATATTCTAAGTCTATGTACTCATCTTTGGTCCTGGCAACTTGAGGCCTGCTGCGACCAATCTGTAGCCACTTTTCATCTTATGAATCCCTGTCCCTGTCCTCAGCTCAAACTTAAGCATCTTTCATCATCAAAGAGCTGAGCTGTAACCATCGTTTGTGACCACACAGTGTGATGCTTTCATCTAAAGAGAAGAATGAGTCGTCTTTGTGCCTCCTGAAATTCCCACATTGCTTCCATGCTTATTTTGTCACCAGTTTGTCCATTGTCAAAACTGTCTTCAGAAATTGACCAGTTTCTAAACCTGAACAGTAATTATCCAATTATAACTTGAGGGAGCATTGTTAAGAGCACCACCTACTATCCCGAGACCTACAAGAATGGCGTATTTCTTGCCTTTCCAAGAACAAAAACACGAGCAGCAGTATAAAAAAGTAAACATTGTGATTATTTGTTCAAACATGAGCTACCAGCTGCAGCAGTAAAACTTTGCATTTAGAGAAGTCTCAGGGCCGATCCTAAGGATCAGTATCAGGGCTGATCCGGGCATATTTCAATGGATCAGTGTCGGCTAAAACAAAGCAGATCAAACTCAAACCCTTTTTCTCCTGTACCTGTGTGTTACAGTAGTCTGTTGGTGTTGCATTCTCGTTATGCAGAGTTTATGAATGAGATCAATTATTATGATGCCCCTTGAGTGGCTGAGTTTGACATTGAGGTTGTCAAACTACATGGATTTGCTAAGACGCAATGTTAATTACTGAGTCTTTCTCCAACAAATCCAATAGTGATACATCTTCTGCGTGGCAGATCATTTCTCAGGAGTCACATTCTCACAGCTTGTATTTCCTTCATATATCATATGTCAGTTAGTGCAATGTCAGCGGTCAGCGCCCTTCATCAAAATATTTTGTATATCTGGGTTTCATAAAGCCAAGTGCATTACTGCTGTTGTATAATGTTGGCATATGCATTGTATATACTTGCTATCAAATCATCACCTGCTTTGCAAGTAAAGGACAGTATCGGTAGTCGCTGCTTTATAAATATAAATTGTGTAAATCTGGCTTTCCTATGAAACAAAGTCCAGTCGATGTTGTAAGTGTGTGTTATTATTTTTTCAACAACTTATTTACAACAACAACATATATACTGTTACATGCTCTTTATTTAATTTAGTTTACCTCTTCATACCTCTGCCAAACTCATCAGTTAGTCTAAATGATCACATTCTTTTCTCTAGTGGAAGTGAAACAAATCACCTGAAATCATTTAAGTGTACCAGAGTTACAACCAACTAATAGAAATACAGTCATTTGACTAGCTAGCTACACCTGACTCAATTTACTAAACCTCTGACTGAAATCAAGAAGTTATTGTTTCACAACTACTATTATTATTATTAATCACCACTGGGTGTGTTTATATGAACACGAGTGTTCCACTATTGGGATTGTGCATGTAAACATCATATTTGTATTCAGAAAGCGTTAAGTGATTACCACATTTTAAGAAACCTGAATATGCTAGTACTTTAAAAGAAACTGGAGTGCTGTTGCATGTATACCGTATTTTCCGGACCATAAGGCGCACTTAAAAATCCTTTAATTATCTCAAAAATTGACACTGTGCCTTATAATCCAGTGTGCTTTATGTGTTAATTTTGGTTTTGCTTACTGCCCTCAAACCGATTTTATGTGGTAAAGGGTGATCTGTCTAAATGTTTTAGTACAACTTTGGTAAATCAGACTGCCGCACCGCTTGATACACGGTCGGAGCATTTACGGCTTCCGTAGTCAGGAGACTCACGAAGTAATACGTACCAACTGTTTTGTTTCACTTAATATCGCCTTAAGTATAAAAATATATGAAAATAGATCCGTTCATTGATATTGTGCCTTATAGTCTTGTGCACCTTATGGTCCAAAAAAATACAGTACATCTTATCCAGGTTTCTGTGTGAACAGGGATACTCATGTTTGTGTAAACACACTTATTGTAAACTGGAAGCTTGACGGGTGTGGCAACATAACTAATGTTTTCTACAGTACAAACTTTAATGTGCCTAAATGCTGGTGAAAGATGTGAAAACTTTCTCAATGTACTGATTTATGGAGTACTTCTGTGCTGCAGTTCAGATGACATCATTTTTCAGAGCAATGATCAATCAGTTTGCCAACAAGTATGAATTTCCACTTGACAAACTACCAACTACCTCAGTAATCAATCTAACATCAAACTCACTTCAAGGCATCTAAAATTAATAGTGTATGTACTAATAGAGGTATGAACAATGCCATAGGTGTCTGAGTATCCAAGATGCATACCGTTGATCCATTTCTTAATCAACAGTGCTCTGATGGCCAGGCCACCTATCCTTACAGCTGTGTTTACCACAGAGCAAGAGAGGGGAGGGGGGGGGTCACACAAACAAACACACAGAGAACACAGGGCAGGTCGCCACACTGGGCTGATGACCTTTCTGTGGAAGAACACAGGTCTGGACAACATGGTGCTAAGCCCAGGGAGGCCTAGGACACCCAAACAATGCAGTCCGAAGGTCTGCCTCCAGCATTGAAACACAGTAAATGTGGTCTCATTAAGATAACTTAATGGTGAAGTCTCCTTCAGAGATCTGTGGTGCTGAGCAACACTGATGGTAATTATTCTATGTATTCATTCCCTGATATATTATTTACCATTTACTTATTTGGTAAAGTGTACAGCTGGACAACAGCGGTCCTTTAAATGCTATCCAAGTAGCAACCCAAAAAGGTAACCAAATATCTGAAATATAGTTCACCTCCTTCCACCACTTAACGGTCTGCCCCCTTAGTAATGTAAACAAATGCACACTGTAATAGAGGAGCTGAAGATGGTGAAATGAATGTGTGGGCTGACAGCCAACTGAGAGGATGAGGAGAAAGCACATCCAACAAGTAGGAGTTCAACTACAGATGGTGCCATTATTGATAAGAAGTGGTTTGGCATTATCTTGGTTAATCACAGTCTGAAAACAGGTTTCCTACTGACACTCAACTAGAAGAGCCACCTAAAAACGCAACAAGAGGAAAGTGCACCAAGACTGGTGTCTGCTACTTCAAGTTTTAAACCACAAAGGAGCACATCTGCTCAGTAACATCAGAACAGAGCACATTTCACTGACTGAATTTCATTTGTTGTGCTTCACACAACAATTCTAAAACACTGCTCCTGTTATTTATGTTGTGTCATCACTATAAAGGTCAACACTTAAATGTATAGTGTAGTGTCTTTAAAAAGTCTAAGACCCTAAAGACAGAAAGACTTTACATCCGATGATGAAAATGACAATGAGAGAAACGTACTGAGATGTTCTTTGACGTTATTCGGGCTCACTTCCCGACACAGCCCGGTAATATCTGGACTGAGCTCTGGGTCCTTTTAGTTAACCCGGAGGATGGCATCTGCATAATCCATCCAAACATTTTGACACACAGTACTGCCACCAGCAGACAACGATGACAGGGAAAATGCAGCGTGTGCCCAAGCGCACGAACCAAGCGTTCAGTCTTCCCTCTGCCAAGGATGATAAGCCGGGCAGGGGAACTTCACCGGAGGGCAGCTGTGACAGCGTGACACGGCGTCCCCTCCCCTGT
>JAOXYL010000043.1:22430292-22440847 GCA_028564955.1 Terapon puta
TACTCACGCTGAGGACGCACTCCTTGAGTGGCCCAACGGGGGCTGGGCCGCAGCTGGGCCAGCTGGTTGGCTGAGTAGTATGCAGCACGGTTTTGCGCCTGAGAAGAAACAAAGACATGAGGACATTGTCTCTTACCGCAGCTAATTAACAGATTCACCAGGCCAGGTCACACTGGTCACATGCTTCATTCGATGTGCTTTGTCTTTGAATTTACTCACATTATCTGCCCATTATTAACTTCTCAGCTAGCATGGCACATTTAACTTAACTGCACGGCTTCAAAAAGCATGGAGGCAACGTAATGACAAAAAGTTTTAGGCCTCGGGGTGGGAGACTCACCTGAGGTATAGCCGCCATGAAATAGCCTGATGGTGGGGCAGGCTGATATGGGTTGAGGACAGGGTTGGGCACGGCGCGGACTGTGGCCATCCTCTGCATGTACTGGTTGGTTAGATGGGCCTGGCGCTCCTCCTTGCGTTGGGCCAGGGCCACATACAGCGGCTTTGTGGCAACAATGCGTCCGTTCATCTCTGTCACGGCTTTAGTGGCCTCCTCTGGGGAAGAGAAGCACACGAAGCCAAAGCCTTTGCTGCGGCCGCCCTCCATCATTACCTGACAGAGAAAAAAACATCCACATGGGTCAACATCCATTCTGACATATTAACAATGCATCAATTAAAATAACATATCAATCTAAAACACTGAAGACAAACTAATGTGATAACACTTTGACACTGAAAAACAAACTGAAGTCTTTACCTTAGCACTAGTTATGGTTCCAAATGGAGAGAATTCTTTTCGCAGGCGTTCATCATCAAGGCCGTCATCCAGGTTTTTCACGTACAGGTTGACACCCTGATTTATGGAAAAAGACAATAAAAATAGTGAACAAAAGCCGAATACTGAATAAGACCAGTTAACTCTTCATCTTACAAGGCCAAGCATAAGTTTTTCCTGAATGGACGGCCAACAAACCTGGTATCTGGTCATGCGGTCCTGTTTCATCTGCTCAAATTTGCGCTTGAGCTCGTTCTGGCGCTCTCCTTTCTTTTGTGCGCGGCCAACATACACCTGTCTGCCGTTCAGTTCTTTACCATTCATGTCGTCCACAGCCTGCAATGACATAAGAAACAGATTGCTGAAAAAAAGCCAGAAGTCGTGTTTGTGATAGTTTAAGGCCATCAGCAGAGGGACACCAACGAGTAGGTGAACATTTCAAAAAGAGAAAAAAAGGAAGTAACTATTTCACATGAACTTTGATGCACAGGTCAGAGTAATGTCCCAGTGAAACGAGGGCTTGATCTTTACCTTCTGTGCGTCTTCGTGCCTCTCGAAGCTGACAAAGCCGAATCCTTTGGATTTGCCACTCTCATCTGTCATAACCCGGATACTGAGGGCAGGTCCTACAAAATACAACAGCTAATTAACTAATTTACCAGGCCAGGTCACACTGGTCACAAGCTTCATTCGAGGTGTTTTGTCTCCAGATTTGCAAGGTCGTTCTTACCATATTTGCCAAATAACTCCTTCAGCTTCTCGTCATCCATGTCCTCCCCAAAGTTCTTGATGTAAACGTTGGTAAACTCTCTGGCACGTGCCCCGAGCTCAGCCTCCCTCTCTTTACGCGATTTGAAGCGTCCAACAAATCTGTTGGTCAGATGTAAAGTATTAGAACAAATCTAACGCAACAACAAAGGACCTGGACTCCAGCCCCTGGGTTACCATGACACCTATCAATGGAAAGCCCCAGGGTGCTTCCCAAGTCTCTTCTTTTATTTGCATACCCCACCCAAATCCTCAGATAAGCAAAAGGTATCAGACTGTTGTCCATTAAGTATGAGGCATGTTTGGCTTTTTACACAGACGTGTTAACATTTATGGTCATCCACACTGGAACCACTAATGACATCACTTATGCCACAAATTTATTTACAGGAAGGTTTAAGACTTAAAATATCTACTTTATTTTAGACACTTGAAGTTCAGAAATTCTTCTTTTGCACTGACTTACAACTGTGAACTGGATTTTCCACAAAATGATTTCCAGACTACATTATTACATGGACACGTCTGAAAGTAGTGGAATTAAACAGGAATCGAAACATCATTCTAATCAGCGTTCTGAGAAACTGAAAACACCAGGAATACTTTGGACTGGTAATACTGGAAGATCTTTAAAACCCAGCCCTGTTCTGGGAACCTTCGTCAGTCCTCACTCGGTTATATGAAAACCAAAAGTACATTACGCATGACTGACAGATGAGTACAAGACAAGATGCAGTTAACACAAACTACGATTAGATGTCAACTTCACATGTTAATCAGACTTCACACAAAATAACCATTTATACGAGTGTAACTGTAGTCGCACTTACACTTTTCTGTCATTGAGCAACATGCCATTCATTTTCTCAATGGCCCGCTCGGCAGCCTCGTGGGTCTCAAAGTGCACAAAGCCGTAACCCTTAGAGCCATTTTCATCACAAACCACCTTGAAAAAGGGAGATTTGAGCATGTCAAAAAACAACCCCAAACACCATGCATTTAAAAAAAAAACACACACAGTCAGTTTCGCTTTGGTGCAATCTTTAGTCATGCGAGTAAAAACACCCCGAAACAGAAAGGCGACTGCGGCCCCGCCTACCTTGCAAGACAGGATGTTTCCAAAGGCAGAGAAGGTGTCGTAGAGGGCCTTGTTATCAATGGACTTATCCAGGTTCTTGATGAAAATGTTGCCCACTCCGCTCTTCCTGAGGGAGGGGTCACGCTGAGACCACATGATGCGGAGAGGCCTGCCTTTGATCACATCGAAGTTCATGGTGTCCAGAGCTCTCTCAGCTGAAAACAGGCCCCAAAAACACACGGCTCGTCATGACACTGGCTCCACACGTCTGATACACATTTGGCCCGGCTGTCTCCACCCACGGTGCGATTTTAAATACAAGTGTAACCGTTTAATCACGCGGTGGTGTGACCTGGCAGTCATTTTAGGACACGTGCTCCCTCTGTAACCAATCAATTGCGTCACTTGGAGGTGTTGACTAATTACAACAGTTACTATAACATGGCACTGATAGAACAGGTTCAAAATGGAGTCTGCCTCATCCCTCGCGTTAGCCGTCCCCGGTGTAACGCGTAACGTTAAACTTACCGTCAGCCGGCTGCTGGAAGTTGACGTAGGCATAGCCGAGGGAGCGGCGGGTGATCATGTCTCTGCACACCCTGATGGACAGGATGGGTCCGGCCGGGCTGAACTTCTCGTACAGCATGGCCTCGGTCACATCTGGGTGCAGGTCCCCCACATACAGGGAAGCCATCGGGTAGCTGGGCGCGCTGGGGTTCATGTTAGCCGACGACACAACTCAAATATATCAGCTCGGTAAATGGCCTCCTAAATGGGCTGCTTCTTTTCCTGGGGCCTCTTCGGCGGCGTCTCAAAAACTAAATCAAGAGCGCGGACACATGTACTGTGCGGCCAGTTAGCAACGTGGGCTAGTTAGCTTGGTTAGCAAAATGTCGGAGCGCGGCCTAAACGATGTGGCTCACAAACCGATTTAAATCTATACTTTCAGTCAGTTACTAAGCGGAATTAGCGGAAGTATGTGGAGCAAATTATCTCCCTTATAATAACAACTGGAATGACAAAGCCCTTAAAGGGATAAATAAGTGGTTACCGATCTAACAGTCTCACGTTAATCACCCACGCTTTCAACAATGGCGCTAGCTTCTTGCTAACTATCGTTCCTTTCCTTCCTTCAGCGTCTTCTTCGCGTTGCTTCAGTTGGCAAATCAAATCCTGCTTCACCGATTTTTTTTTCTTATAAAAATATGTCTGCGTGTGCTCTCTAGCTTCTGGTTTGTTTCATAATAATAAAATGTGTGCCGAGACTAGCTCCGGAGCACACCCTACGCAGACGGATTACCGGAGTGAAAGGAAGGTCGGCGGAGGTTGAAGCGCGACTCCACTCCAAACCACGGCGCGTCCGCCACCGAGCCCCTCGTCAACTCTCGCGATATTTCATATCCATTATTTCTCCGCATTGACTAGGGGCGTGTATCCTGTAGTAATCATACTACTACTACTACTACTACTATTAATCATAATAATATGATAAAGGTTAGTCAGGGAGGAGGTAGAGGGCGTGCCCATGTACCAGAATACGCGGGAACTTTATGGGAAAGGGACAAAATTCGGAAATCACTATCAAGCTGTCAAAATAAAGAAAAATGGAAATATTGTGAGGGGGGAACTAATCAAACTGCGGCAATGACAGTACTGGTGAGACAAAAGAAAGGTAGTTCTGTTTTTGTTGGCACTAATGTACAAAGTGAAGTAGGGAGGGGTAAGAAAGAGTTGGTGCTATTGGAAAAGGATAAGATCACATTGATCACATCAGCCTGAATCACACACTCTGGATCATTTATAGGCAAACATCCGACTGTCCGGTGTCATCTGCCAGCAGAGCATGTCCTGATCACATGCAGTAAGTCTGAAAAAAGAGCAGAGGTCAGGGTTAAAGATCTAAGTGTGCGTGGGGACTACTTTACAAGACTGCAGCTCAATAATACAACAGTGCAGGGGAGTAACCAGCAGGGGGCAGTAGAGCGACAGATAATATGCCAACTGCAGTGAAAATCCCAAGAAGAAGAAGGAGGAGGAGGAAGGTTGGTTTGGGGCGTTTTCAGCAGGTTGAGGTCATGCCGATGGCCACCTGGACAGGTCAGAGACGAAAACGAGGAGCCACACAGCGCCTGTAAATACTGGGATTGATATTTGGTCTACTAACACAGATGTTGATCATTGAGTCTTAACGTCCATAAAGCGCCTGTCATTAATCATCCCCCCACCTACAGTAATCATCATTAGTAATATATCACTGTTAGAGCAACAGCAATCAATAAAATGTCCGACAGTCTTCGCCTTCAGCGTGCGCGCTCCCGCCACGGTTACGCGCCTCACTGCAGGTAGGCAGAGTTCAGCGTCACACCTGCAGGGGGCCGCAAATAGTGACCGCATCATCATTGGAGGGTTAGTAAGAGGACCTGATGAACAGCCCTCATAACATGTGGTCTGTTTTTCATGCAGCTGAATGCGTTGCCCTGATTATATATATATGTGTGTGTGTGTGTGTGTGTGTGTGTGTGTGTGAGGCCAAAGTGTGCAGCAGCAGCAGAGGACGTGCTCTGCTTTGTGTGGACTCGTGGGAAGTGTTGGAGAGATGGCACTGCAGCTCTACATTCCTGTGTGGTAGCCATGCAGAGCCCTGCTCTCCTGCAGTCATGGCAGTGGTGCAGACACACCCAGAGGGCTGTCGAGAAGGAAATGTCCTTTTTTTTTTTTTTTTTTTTTAAGTTTCCCTTCCTCCAGTCATCCATGCAAACAGCAGCGATGAAGCAAGCAGACTGGCTTTCTGATTGTTGGAAGAGGAAAAGATGGTGCTGTTGATTGTTCCCAGGCTCCTCACAGCGTTGCTCTGCTCAGTCTTCTCTTATTAGATCAGCCTTTTGGATGCGAATGAGATTTTGCAGAAAGTGTCTCCAAAGGGCCCAGATTATTCAGGGGTACAGCCCGTGTGTTTGTGGAATAGTTTTTACATTTCCATAGGTACAAGGAGATCTTTTAGTCTTCTAGGAACAAGTCTGTGATGTAGTCCAAGGACACACTACAAAAGGCTTCATTAACCACAGCAACAGTGGGCTATTTGCATCGGAGACACTGAATCAAACTGGTATGTAACGAGCAGAGGACTTTGTGGGTGTCCTCGTCTGCTCCAAGCCTCCACCACAGCGTGACTCATTTATTCTTATACAGTGATTCACAGAAAACAGAGCAGCAGACTTAAAATGGCTGTTGGATTTGCTTTTCTAAATACAGCGAAAGTTGATGTTTTTAGACGTTAGAACCAGCCCCGAGCTGAACACTCTTAATTTTTTTTTTTTTTTCAAAGTCAACGTCAAGTGAATTACAGTAGGCTTAGCTGAGAGAAACACGTTCAAACAAGCAGAAAAACTGCATAAGACCACCTAGGACAAGCGGTACCTAATCACTCCAAACAGACGAGTTGAAACTTTTAAATTATTTTTTTTATTCCACTTACATGAAATTACACATTTCCCCTCAAATAACAGTTATGCTTGGGTATTCCGTATGAAAATTCCAAAGACATGAACAAAGCTAGCCCGAATGACAACAACCTTCCTTACCTCTCCACAAACTACTTCTTACCAACATGCAGTTTAGGCAAGTATTAAAAGAAATTAAAAGGAGAATAAAAGACAAACAATTAAAAATCTTAATTTGAAAAAGCAGTAACTAGATAAGCACGTGGGTTGTTTTTTTTTTTCTCTTACTGCTGTGCTCATAAAAACATCAACAACAAGCTTGTGTGCTCTTTTGTTCTTCAAAGTCTTCTATACCTCGTAATTGATACATAGAAATATAAAAGCAGGTCACCCAAAAACAAAACAAAATAATAAAGAGTAGAAAGTTGAGCAACTGACAGTAAATGGAATGTAACCTTTGTGTTCCAACAAAATCTTTCCTTTTCCGTCTCCAGCACGCCCCATTACACCTCCACTGTGTTGACCTCTGTTGTCATTCCTCCTACCGAGTACAGACGAACTGCTGCTGCCTCTCTACGTGTGAGGAGCCAACTCTTGATTTTGTGAAACCACAGACGTATCATTAAAAGATGGCGTTAATCAAGAACAGGGCTGTTAGTATGAATAGGAGACACGTACGGTATAACTGTTTTTCTGACTCTAAAAACTTGACTCGCTGCATGTTTTATGAGCTGAGAGCTTGCCCCCCTTTTAACCATCGCAGTAATAATGCGACACCCTATTGCTCCCGCACACACACACACACAAAAAAAAGAAAGGTCAGCAGACAAGCAACCGATCCCGGACACGCTTTAACCTTCCACATGGACCCTCCCCGCCACGCAATTTAAAACTTACCCCCTCCCCATTCCCTTTCCCCACACTTACTACAAAAGAAGGAATAGTAAACCGACAGGAGTGAGGTGAGCGTTGAGAAAACTAAATAGAAAAAAAGATGGAGAGAGTTGGACGACGATGATGATAATGAGGTGGTCTCAGTGTTGATGATCATGATGAAGATGAGCCGGGACGATGGCAGGTAGACAGGGACGACTATGGAGGTCCGGCTCAATCTCTGGGCTCCTCTGTGTCCTCTCCCTCAACCTGGTTGTCAGAGGTCCACAGCTGGAGACAGGCAGGAGGACAGGCAGGAGAAAGGGAGAGGGAGGAGAACAGGAAGGGTACAGAGGAGGGGGTAAAGAAAAAACAGGGCGACAATTGATCAGTGACAAATCTGGACTTCTAAATCAGTGTGAAAAACGGTTGATGTCATTTGAGTTGGTTCACGTCTCAGGACTGGAAACTTACTGTCAAGTTGTCTCTCAGTAGCTGCATGATTAGTGTGCTGTCTTTGTACGAATCTTCGCTCAGCGTGTCGAGCTCTGCGATGGCATCATCAAAAGCCTGGAGGATTCAAACACAAACATTTACGTTATATTGAGCAGTTTAATATCACCGCGAGTGTGAGAAGAGTCTTTATGGTGCCGTCAACTTACGGCTTTGGCCAGACGGCAGGCCTCATCGGGTGAGTTGAGGATCTCATAGTAGAAAACGGAGAAATTCAGGGCAAGACCAAGACGGATCGGGTGCGTGGGCTGCATTTCATCTGTGCTGATCTTAAAGGCTTCTTGATAGGCCTCCTTTGAGTCTGCGATGATGCCTGAGAGAGGACATGAGAAGAAACATGAGCGCTGTGGAACCTCAACAGACTCCAACCTCCAGTCGTTTCTTTTGTTTCATTCAGTGTAGAAACAGATTTGATACCACAGAGTTTATCACATCGGTTTACAGAAAAGTAAACTGCCACAGCAGAAAGACAGTGTTCTGTTTTTGGTGAAACTATAGAGAGGTGCTGACTTGACTTTGTTACTTTGTTTGTGGTGCTGTTACATCATTCTCAGGTGTTTCAGATATGTTGTCCACCTCATTTATAAAAAACTGATTTAAGATAAAAGTTGGTTTGACACGTCACAAACGCTTTTAAAAAACAATTATAGTCAGCGTCTAAAGACTTTCCCGAACAGCCAACACAATAACTGGTGACTAATGTTAAAAATGAACCACACCTCACTGTGGCATGAACAAGGGCCTCTCTGAGTTTCTGTCGGCTGTACAACACCAGGGAGGAGGCTCGTTGGGAGATTTAACGCAAAATGGTTTCAGAAGGCCTAAACAAACTTTCTCATAGCACAATCTTCTCACAGCCAAAACGAACAGCTAATGGTTGTGGTGGGGTGAGAAACCACAAACAGGCAGATAAAATTATGAATGTATGTGTGGAAAAAAAAAACTTTCTTAAAGGTTACTCAGAAAAGCAGAGTAACTGTAAAAAGCCAAACCAGAAATAAACAGAAGCGGCGATGTGATTTAAGGACACCTGCTCAGAGCTCATGTGATCAGACCTACTCAGAAGTAGTTATAGATTTGAAGAAAGACTACTTCCTGAGTTTACAGGAAGATCTATAACTACTCTCAGATCCTTCTGTTAAATATAAAACTTTAGCATATAACTCGTAGATTTAACCAGCACAGAAAAATTGCACTTTTACAGGGGAGCTATGCAAAGGACTGGTTCTTGGCCTGACCCAGTAACTTGCAGCAGTTGTGTAACCGCCGAGTTAGCCAGGCTACCAGAAAAGACTCCAGGAAGTCACTGCAAAAAAAACAACCCCGTCCACAGCAACTACCAGAAAACCACAACACACATACACTTCAGGTTTCGGCCTGATGACTGTGAGAACCGTCACTGTTCGTTGGACTGTAGACTGACTGATATGGATTCTACGATGAGTTTTGTTTTAATGTGAACCTAGATGCTTTGGACTGGATTGAGATGACTGAGATGTTTTAGTTGTTCTTTTTTACTGGTTTAAGACATCCATGCCTAATAACATGGACGGTAAACTCTGAAAGTGATTTATAAAAATGCTGGTATGAATCTGAGAAAATACCTAAACGGATCAGGACAATCGGTTGATTAATTCAGACACAAAATTGCGAGCCTGTTTCAGTAATGCTCTTTAAATTTAAGCGACAGGGACTCTGTATTGTTGAGCACATAGATGAATGAAGTGCAACCTCTGCACATTCAACAGACAGCTTCCACGGTGTCATATGTTCCTTTAGTTCCACTCTGGCGTGGTTTCAAGGTCTTAGAAAAGGCTCCCCTCTGGGTTTCAGCTTTCGCCTAACTCCAAGTCAAACATCCTGTGGTAGTCGTTCTATGAATGATTGTGGAAAGAGGTAGAGGGCTGAAACAAGACAGCAAGAACCCTTACTGCCTTAAAATGAGCTAGACATATTCTTTATATGTATTACTGAAATGGTTTACTAATTCTCTTGGTTTATGACCAATTAAAATAGGACCGCATCCACCCGAAGTCTTGTAACTGATTGTTCTTGTCTGTATCTTGTTTTCATTTGGATCCTTTTTAAAGGCCGTAAGTGGAAAAAGTACTAACTTCACAAGAAAAAAGACAAGTCATCTCGAAATAAACAACTGTGTGGTTGAAAATGTAATTTTTCCACTTCTTTCCAGTCTTCTGAACGGTCCAGGATCACTGGACACATTTATGTTACAGCCCTCCCTCCTCTCTGTAGTTAGATTGGGATGAAAGAAGTGAAGTCTACAAACAGCTGAAAATGAATGACCTGCACATCAGTCTGATGAGTTTGATAGCTTTTGACAGGGAAGTCAAGTGAAGGAGCATTGTAGACACTGACGTGTCTTTCAACAACCACTAGGGGGCAAATTGATGAAGAGAGTGGTGAACTCAAACAGAGGAAACACTCTTTTGACTTTTAAGATGCTTTGTATTGAAATTGATGTGGACGTGCTCAAAGACAAACTAAGATGAAATCCAACTAAACAACATTTCAGCAGACTTGATCTGATCACTTCAGTCCACACAATGGACTCTGATTGACAAGGCCCATTAAACCTGTCAGAGGGCTGACCACAGAAAAGACAGCTGCTTAAGTTTAATTTGCTACAGGCATCAAATGAATATATTTAACAGCCAAACAGGGGGACTGGAGGTGACATCATTCAAGTTCATTCATCCCACCTTTCTTACACCCATAGGAGCACACTGTGATACTATTGTAATCAGCACTGAGGAGCCAACGTCATAAAGCTTATCCCAATACTTAAGTGTTCATTTAATAGGATCTTGTCTAATACGTCTTATTTGGCTAGGCTAGGAGTTGTATATATCCATTCCTACAAACAGCTTTCCAGTCAGAGAAACATTCACACATGCAAATAATGTATATGAATGAATTACCACCACTACCACTAATGTATATGAATGACATTCATATATAAACATATATATACACAAACACACATACATATATATACACATATACACACACACATATATATACACATATACACACACACATACGTATACATATAGTTATATTATTTATATTAATATTTATATATAT
>JAOXYL010000043.1:22759087-22769362 GCA_028564955.1 Terapon puta
CCCCGCGGTGACATTGGCGAGCTCCGTCCCTCCGACAGGACGGTGTGTCCACGCTGCGTGCTCCTCGCCGCGGTCCACACACTCAGACGGGACACTGATGAGAAACCTGACCTTCACCACATTAGAGGTGGTGTGTGTTTGTGTATGTGTGTGTGTGTGTGTGTGTGTGTGTGTGCGGCCCAGTGTGTGTCGGAGGTGTGTCTGGTGCAAGATGACAGCACAGTGTGTTATAATACTTACTTGTCAGATATAGGGTGAGGGTGGGAATGGACTTATAATAAGTCTGCGCTGAGAGGGGATGAAGTGTGTGTGTGTGTGTGTGGTTAGCAGAGGATGACAGGCCAGTGTGAGGCTCCTACAGTTGCTTTTGCCAATGTTTCTTTTGCTCATTACAACACAGTGTGGCCGGCTTCTGTTTGACACAGTAGTGCGTGTGTGTTTGTGTGTGTGTGTGTGTGTGTGTGTGTGTGTTTGTCTGTCTGCCTATTGCCTGCACATCCGTTCTCTGGTCAGTGGTTTAGATCCTCACACCAAAACCACACACCAGGCCGTCGTACAGACACATACAAGGTTTTACGGATTTGTTGAACGCACATTTGGTGTGTGTGTGTGTGCGCGCGTGTGTGTCTACGGTCCTGCTCCTCCTCCTAAATTATCTAAGTCGACTGTTAAATTACACCATTCGATTATAGTTATGGCATGTAAAACGATGTTATACTGTCAAAGTAGAATGACTGAAATTGTTCTGTGGCAAATAACTTGAACGTTAGGTTGAAATAAAAAGATACTGCTGCTTCACTACACCCACTGACAAGACAAATGGTGCTCTGGATATTTAACCAGGACAAAACCACTATAGTACAAGACTGTAGCATGGTGACAATGTAAGCTCTTACTATAGATGAAATCTCATGAATGATGTTCAAACCACTTTGTATGGAAGTCCAAAGTGTTAAATATTATCTAAATAGACAGACACCATGAAATGAGGAAGCAAATTAATAATTTGTTGTTATGTAATATATAATTAGACAAAAAAACTTTCAAGCAATGAAGTAATTACCAAAACTTGACTCATTATTATGAAATGTTGTCATTCAATTTCAAAATAACCATTTTTTAAATTTAATTACACACATTGCAAAGTGCAAATATTCAAAAGTCTGTTTTTAATCAAGTTTTATTTCATATGTCACTTACCATGACAGTTGAACAAATGCTATTTGAAATAAATATTTCTTTTATGAAATGAAAATGAACTCCGTTTTTATTTTAAAAAAGACATTTTACATTTTCAATGTTATGAGTTGAAGGTTAATAATTTCTCTTTTTTCTCACAAACGATTCATTCAAATAATTTATTTAATGTGGATTTTTCTAATACTGAACACTGTGTTGTTCTTTCTCTCTTTTTAAGCAAGATTACATTTTTACGTCTGTCTCTTCCACTCCGTTGTTTTTGTGTTTTTTTTATGCTGAAATACTTAAAATTCATATCCAGACCTGCACACCTTTTGTCCGCAGAGTCATGGGAACATTTCCAAGAAAATCCATATGGCTCCCTCTTGTGCACAGTTAAATTACAGGCTTCCACTTCTACCCCCAAAATACGAGACCTGCTGTGACTGCACAAAGCAAAGCCTGTTAATTTTCACAGCCACACTGACAAAATTTCATTGAACTTGTTAAGGCTGATCGACATGAGCAACCAACAAACTGCAAACTACAAATGATTGTGAACAGCCCTACTGTGTGTGTGTGTGTGTGTGTGTGTGTGTGTGTTCGTGACATTTCTGAATGTTTCTGAATGAGATTTTGTTGAATTTGCTGATCAGCTGGTGCTTTTGTTTTTGGGGGGTAATCGGACAAAGTGCTGAATTTTTTTGTTGTTTTTTTAAAGGTTACATAAGATGTGTGCCCAGGTAAGAGTACCAAAAAAGAAAAGAGTACAATCTGAAAACAGACCATTAATTCCAGAAAGTGCTCGATCTGACAAAGAAAATGTGCCGTTCTGTATCTGCGAACAGCAAAAACTGGACCGCCGGGCAGCTCCGAGGTGGAGTCAGACCTTAAATTCTCCTTTTCTCAGGGGCCTACTCCTCCCCACCTCCGGGCCTGCCTTCACTGTGCTCTCTTTAATTAGCAGTTGTCAAACCAGCGCTCTTAACTATTACGGAGAGATTTGTGACAGACGCTGTCAGTCTCGCAGCGTTAGAATAAACACACGCTTCATCATGTTATAAATATTATAATTTACTGTAAGTCACTTTGATTTATAGCTTTGCCTTGTGGCTGCGTCTCCTCGCTCCGTCACGCTGGGCTCGTTAACCAAGAGACCTGTGAGAGAGTGCCGCCGGTCTCTTTGTTTTTGCAGTAGATGAAAGGGAAAAATACACATTTGGAAGCATCAGAACATCTTTTTACCTGGCTCTGACTCTTTGTATGTCATTTGATTTCTAATTTCGATACAGTACCATGAAAAACCTGCGTGATAGTAATTTTGATACCGTGGGGAGCAATTGCCAACATGGCCTGTTATTTAACTGCTCAAGAATAAATTATCTAATTAACAGATCTTAAAATGAAGTTAAAAGCACAACAGCATCTCATTTACTTTTGACCAAAGTCAAAGTTTTCCCTAACAAGTGAAATTGTGCTGACTCATGTCTGATGGCTCTGAGGGGGCCTAGCTTAGCTTTGGTCAACAATAGAGCAGCTGAAGTTTTACAGTTTACTGAGCTATGCTGTTAATGCTTCAGGGTAACGGGAGCTGTCACCAAACTCTTCCAACAGGTCGGTATGTTTCAGGCGCTTTACTTAACGTGTATTGTTAATGTCTTTCGTTAGCACTGCTCTGTAGCATCGCTTGCTAATGGGCTCACTTGCTTCCACCTTTCACTGATTGGTTTGTTCTGCTACAGTAACTGCTCACTTGAAAACATAATAACAGCGCGCTGCCTCACTCACAGGTGAGCTGAAGCTTCCAAACTTCCAACGCAGGTGACCCACGCTCGACCTTTTGTCTGAACGCGCCCCGTGTGGACAGGTGGAGCACTGAAGCTAACCCGCTAACGTGCTGCTCCGCTAACGTGCTGCTCCGCTATGTCTCCCGTGTTCACGTGGGCCTGGACTGGTTAGTAACCTACACTCAGCTGAATGTCTTTGTTTAGATAAAAGGAAAATTCAATTTTAAGAGAATAGAAGTCTGCCGGATTTTGTTCTGGTCAATATTTTCAAGATGACACGGTTGTTTCCTTAAATGAATTCAAATGAATTGTTTTCAGTTGTTGTGTTGCAAAATATAGTGTGTCATTTTACGCTCATCAGCGGCACAGAGCGGATAAATCGTCAATCCTTAATCCAGAGGGTGTTCATAACCTGCTAGTTGCGCTTTGTGTTTTAAAAAATCCCCAACATGGTCGGACAAAATCTCATTCTGGAGAAGAGATGGAGGCTTTGAGGCTGTAACATGAGAACCGTGAATGTCTTTGTTGTTGTTGTTGTTGTTGATCTCTTATCTCACGCAACAACCCATCATTCCTGCTCATGAACACATGCACACACACACACACACACTTTAAAATCCCTACCTACCTACCCTGCCCTCTCCTTGTTGTCTGGTGACGAGCTGACAGGAGCCACTATCAGTCTGTAATCAAACCCTCGTAGTGCTTCATTTTCACACGCGCACAGACACACTCGCTCGCACAGAGGTGCACGCAAACCGCAGCGTATCGCACAATGGGTTTATTGTAAGGAAAACACAACAGGGTCACACACTCGTAAACGCACACCCAACAACTCAACATCATGCAGCGTCATTTACTATGGTGTGTGGTTTTTTTTTTTTTTTTTTTTTTTTTTTTAAACTGAATTATTTTAACACAACACAACTGTGAGGGGTGAAACTTTCCACCACATTCCTCTGTTTCATACTTTCACTTTTCGAATCTCTCCTCTTTCCCAATGCCGGCCCCACCCTGTTCTCTGGCTGGCCTCGAGCAGTCAGAGGGGACAGCGAATGAGAAAAAAAAAAAAAAAAGATGAGTGGAGGAAGGAGAGATGGAAGGAGAGAAGGAGCCACACACGGAGAGAAAAACAGATGGAGGCAGAGATATTGGATGTAGAGGGAGCGCGATACAGAGTGAAAGATAAACAGAGTCAAAGAGAGAGAGACGGAGCGAGGAGGAGGAGGTAGGTGTGGAGACAGAGTCCTCTTTGGCGTCCAACAGATGGTTGGTGTTATTGGAGCAGGCAGCTCCTCTCTCTGCCGTCTCCAATCGCACGGACGGCACTTCGAAAACACTTCGTGGCCTCGCAGCGCACAGCCTATAACTGGGTTTCCTTGCAACAATCTTCAGATAAATCATTAGCAAATAATTAGTGTCTAATTTGAAAGGCTGAGTGAGAATAGTTAATTAGGATCAATGTGACAGGAACATTTTTACACTCACTCTGGATGATTTTTTTTTTCTTTTTTTAGGGAGAGAAATCAATGGAGATTTGTTATTAATTGTTAACACGGTGGAATCAATTGGTCTCGTGCATAAATACACTTTCTGAATGCTGATAACAATGCAGTGAGGTATTCGGAACGAAACTACGATCTGCACGCAGTTTAGTGGTGTGAGACGAAATGTTACGCTGACATGCGGCGTCCTTGAACTCACCGCAGTCTTGATTATGAAATATACTCATATTTGTCCAGAACTTTTTCTGGCTTTGATAAATCGTCAAAACAGATGTAAAATAGATACCAGACACTAAATCAGAAACTCTTGTTTAAAGAATTTTTAGGTTGTAGGTCCAGTATTTGGTACGAGCCTTGGTGCCAGTACGGTGCTTACATTTTGAACTGAATTAATTAACGTCCCATCCAGTCACATTTGCATGTTTACAGCTATCTCAGCTAAAATATGCTGTTGCTGATAGTCAATTAAAGTCAAATTTAACAGTCATTATCTTTAAGCGTTGGGGTGTTGATCTTTTCTTAACAGTGGACATTTTGATTTTGATTACATTAAATATGACTGCACTAGATTTAGGCGTGTTTGTCTCACGGTTCTGGTATTGTGCCGTCTGGCTCTCTGGTGTGAACGCCTGATGGATCCATCGTTCACCAACTTGCTTCACCTGTGCTTCTCTAGTCAAAGTGTCTGCTGTGAAAAAGGTCAGTCTCTGATAAAATAACAGACCCTTTTCCCCAAACTGAGGTGTATATCTGAAGGGCAATTTTCTCTAACTGTGCCCATAACCAAAAATCACCAAAAATCAACTTTTGAAGGGATGTTTGTATGATTTGGACAACATGTCACTTTCTCAGCTTCCTACACCCAGCAAGGTATCCAGCAAGAGAAATACTTCATGTTCTAAGCTCCATTTATAACTGTGATCACATTTTGAGTTCAGGGAGTTTCTTCACCGCAGTTAAAGAAGCGAAACAACAAAGGATGTGCCGCTTGGAGAAAGAAGTTTGCATCGCGTGAAATAAATTTCAGCCGAACGTCTGTTGAACCTTTTGAGACGAGAGAAAGGTCAGCTCCTCGTTGGCTTCGGCAAGCATGAAGTGTTTTTCACATTTACAGCACAGACAGCTGCTGAACTACTGAAGATGATTGAAAAACACGATTCTCCGAGAGCAAGATCCCGGCGTCTCTTTTTCACAACGTGGGTGTGTGGACGGTTACATGCGATGGAAATCATAGATAATACATGCTCTGAAACTGCAAGGCACGCAAACCTGAAAATGTACGTGTCTGTATGTACGCCTGTGCGCTCAGATCTGACCGAGTTACGACTCAGAGGGGTGTGATGCCTGGTAGAAATTGCGGCAGTCGGGCTCTAAAGCGCCTTTATTGCCTCCACGAGCTGGGTGTCACAAACGCCGTTGCGCTGCCGACCGCTGACCGTGTCGGCGAGCGGGCCAACTGCAATCACCGAACGTGCGGCGCTTTCCGAACGCCGGCGCTCACCTGTCCCTTTCACCTCCCGCTGAGTCTTCTGCGTCTCACTCGGGACCTCGGTGATCCGCTCTGGGTGTAGACCTGGTCCTCTTCCTGGCTCTAGCCCCGATCTTTATCTCAATCATGTCATTCTTTTTTTTTTTTTTTTTTCCTTTGGGCAGTGTTTAGGGGGAGCTCAGAGTGAATCCAGCCTACATACCACACAGCTTTCATAGAGTACATATCTGATCCTCGATGCAGTAGACTAAACCCCCGGCTCCCGCTTAATACGCATTTCGTGTTTTCTACTTTAGTTTTGTTGTTTTTGAAGAAACATTTCACTCAACCTTCCAGAAGCCCTTCGTGTGTGATTCAGGTAGCATTAAATCAACGAAACTGTTCGGCGCCGCACACCGAGGCTGAACCAGCCTTGGCGGGTTTCTCCCTTCCGAGTCATTCACCTTGACAGAATCTTCTGAACTCGCCAAGGTCATTTGAATAACGTACGCGAACTGTGGTTTGGGTCTCTTTCGCATTCTTGCGGTTTCACTTTTGCTCATCGGGGGAGGGTTTTTTTTGTTAAATAGGCCATTCATCAGCTCTTAGGACGCTGTTAAAACGCACAAAGGCTCGAAACTACGCGCGCGGCCCTTGAGAAGCGGCGAAGTAGAATAGCTCCTCGATCCCCACCCAACACAGCTAATCAGTTTCATTCTTCCAGGCAGGATCTCTCCTTCAGGCTGCATCCCACGTCTCCCCCTCGCACCAACGAACCTTATTGTCAGGGCTCACCTGGGACTGTACGCGTGTGGAAACGGTCTGTTTACCAGACAACGGGTGCTCTTCGGGGGAGGGGGGGAACTGAACCTATATAATATGTCATAGCTCTTCAGACTTAAACTGTTTAGGATCCCATCAATAACAGTAACACTGCAGGGCTCCGAGCAGGCAATCCGCCTTTGTGCCAAGCTTCTCTTTTTCACCGAATCTTGTGGCGCCGACTGAAAACAAAGTGCGGGCTGGAGACGTAAAAATGCTCCAGAGATGCATACTGTAGCATATAGATGGGAAATTAAATGAATTTTGAATAATGCCTGCTGGGAAATATCAGTGTTGCAGAAAGCAGCTGAGTCGAAGTCAAGAATCAACAGATGTTACCGAGACTTATACGGAGACGGTAAGAGGACGAGAATATGTTTATGCTGATGTGTTAGATAAACTCGGAGGGATCAGACGCGTCCTCAGTCAGAATCCAAGTCATTAAAAGTTTGCTGTTATCTTGGATCACCGTTTGTATTTTACACTCAGAAGAGCTCTTCCATCAGATCACGACCAACTGGACGAGGTAGCAGGTGGCCACTTGCAAAAGTCCCTTGGCACTTATTGTATTGTACAATATGTGTTTCACGGGAAGCAGTTTTTTTTGTTTTTTTTTTAGGATTTCCTGACAGTCCTCGCAGGGCGATTCCAACGAACAGACAGACTTAAAAACAAAGGGCCTTGTTTGTATCGAGAAAGATGATCCCTCGCTCCTCGGTGGCCTGTGAAGAGTCAGCTCAGAACAAATGGTGGAAGTCCAGTCGAGCGGCCTGGATGTGCAGCGGTCAGCACTTCCTGTTTCTGTTCCGTCAGATGGGTCATTGTCCAGTCTTAAATTCAGAGGTGATGTCCCCTAAATGTGATCTCGCGTCATTTGAACGACGTGAAGCCGCAGATGGGAGGCAAGCTAACGTCGCACCAGTCAGTGGGAGCGCATCTCGAGCCAGACCCAACCCTCACCCTAACCCTCACCCTAACCCGGGAATGTGGTGAATTAAACAGGATCCTGCAACCAATCGAAGAAGGTAAAACTGAGCTCCTTTTGTTTTCTTTTTACATGATCTCTGATCTTTTAAACTGAAGTATTTATGCCCAGTTGCACTTGAAATAGTGGGCAGGACGACATTTGGGAGACAATGCCAGCTATGACCTCGTTTGTATCTTACAGCTGTCTTTTTGTATTTCAAGGGATGGCAACATCAGTCAGTCAGTAAGTTAGTCAGTTATTCTAGCACTTCCAGACTGAACAGGGCTGTACATAAACATTTACCTTTACATTTTTGCACATAACACCCTTTTATTCCTCTTAAAAATGCTGTTTCCTGCAACAGAAGACAAGCTGCTGATCCTCGTTGAAACCCTCCTTCCACTTGGCGTTGTATTGATACATTTTCCATTTCGATTCGCCCTCGTTTCCATTTGTTACTGTTTGATAGAAGCTGTATCACAAGAGTGCTCCTGCGGCGGTTTTATTCATTGAACAGACTTGTTTTTTAGTAAGCTCACATATGATATACGTCTGCACTGAGGCTGCAGCTGCTCTGCTAACGTGTCGCACTTTACCTCCTGTGCAGACCTGGAGTGAGTCTGAATTATGTTATTGTGCGCTGACGTTTGCCTCGGTGTGATTTTTGGCACTACCTCTTGGAGTCGCCAAAGATATTTTGGCGTCCTGTGCACAAAAAAATGCTTGTGTTCTGATGAAACTCTGCACAAATCCTGATTATTCATGGGGTTCAGGGGTTTGATTCCTGAATTAAAACTCCTCATAAATCGGATAGAGGTCGGCATGGAGTAGCACCACTTTTCCGATGAAACGGCTGCCTGGAAAAAAAAAAAAAAAACATTTTAAGGAGATCATACTCTCAATTTTCAAAACTTCCAAACTCTTTAAAGAGTTTTTTTCATTGTATCCAAAGACTACACACACACTTTTTCTCGCACACATGCGCTCGTGCTGACAGTGTATCTATTTTCTACCCAAGCCACGTTCTTCTGTGCTGCAGATCTGCCTGCCTGACAACTCTGATAACGCCGCACTGCAAAACCTAGAGCAGCACAAATCACTTCACTCCTCTTCCACATACACAGGATTACTGTATGTCGGCCTGTCTCTGCGTGTGTGCGTGTGTGTGCGTTTCATGATGACATTGATTGGCAAAAGCATCTCTGTGCTCTGGCTCCCCGCCTGGCCCTATCAGATCTGCACTTGAACCTGCCTGCTGTCGATGCGTATGACTCCCGGAGAAGGAAACCGAACGTCTGATAGTGAGCCTGCTCTCTCTCCCCGTGCCGTACGGTTATCTTTCATAAATATGATGCATTTCTGCGCGCGGGGAGGAACGGATCAGCTCCTCCGCGGAGATGGCAGACGGCTCTTGAAGCGCTCCTTCTCCGTCCTAATCGTTATCGTTTTTAAGGAGGTGATTTATTCAGCCGCTCGGAACGCCGTCGCCTTGGCAGAGCGGGGCTGAACCGGGCTGCTCTTTACCGCAGCAGAAGCGGAGTCCAGGGTTTGGCTGCAGATATGAGGCACGTCCTGTCCTGAACTCCTTGGTATGCGACGGCAGGATGGAGACTGGAGGGCGGGGGGTGGCGGAGGGAGGGAGGAGAGAGAGTTCAAAACAGCTCAGAGAGGAGGAAAGTTTGCGAGAGGATGCTACAGTTTTAGCTGCACTTCATATTTTCGGGAAGGGCCAGCAGACAATGAGCGCAGGCAGAAAAGGACAAGATACGCTTATTGATTTGGAGGCCGATTTGCTGCGGCGGCATGACAAACCTCGCCGAGGATCAAAGCGGGCGCCCCGAGGCCCCCGGGCTGCGCTAAACATTTTTAATACCGTAGTTGGGAGCAAAACAGACGGCGTGACCGAAGCTTGTGATTCACTTGTCCATCAGGCATGGGAATCGGGATCTTAGGAGGGAAGCCCAGTGTGTGTGACGCATGCGCTTCGGAGGTCATGCTGCTTTCCATCACGCCGTGGCTTCACACACACACACACACACACACGCTGCAGAAAAGGTCAGACTAACCCGGCGCTTTGTTCCGCTCCGCGTTTCGGAGGTTACAAACACACACTTCATACGGTCACGCATACGCTCGCTACTCAGTCAGTCTAAGTGAGACACAGAGGCCCCTCTTTTTGAAGAGAGACTCGTTTGAAGTTTGGAGATGAAGATGAAACATAAAGAGAGATTGGAAAAAAAAAAAAAAGGAAGAAGAAGGGGTGAAAAAAAAAAAAGGCGCGAGGCAGCGAAGAGCCGACGACGCGGCTGGAGTGGGGTGAAAGGTGCGACGGGGTCAACGAGGCCTGTTGGATCCAGAGCAGGGGGGGTCGGTTCTCGAAGGGAGGAAAGCAGGACAAGTGCAGGAGGGAGGCAGGGGGAGAAAGGAGGGCTGTTTAGTGAAATCCCAGGGCCTCAGGAGCTCAGAAGCGTAGAGGTTTTTAGGAGAATAAGGTGAGGAAGGCGGGAGGTTTGTCTGCTGATTCGTCCCTCAATCAGAGATTCACTC
>JAOXYL010000043.1:22934255-22944922 GCA_028564955.1 Terapon puta
AAGCATTTTAGAGATTCACACCTGAGCCTCTGTTTAGCCTATTTATTCCCTCCAATAGAAGCTGTCTGAAGCCTCCCCGAGGCCTCCTGTCACAGCACATCAGCACTGATCCTCTGTCTCCATAAATATTATATAAACTACTATAGGATGGAAATTCTCCTCCTTTTCTCGTCACACCTCTGTCAGATGTAAATATATGAATGTAAAATGAGCTCAAGTGCCTCTTTAGTGATGCCACCTATAATGCAAATGTAAATATGATCTTTTAAATGGATCTTTAGGTACATGTTAGTTATACCACTATATAACTAGTTATCTAATGATGTTATGACGGATGTGGACATCACCAGTGAACAGGACTGTTGAGGGTGACGGTCTAATCTATATTGCAAAATGAGATGTTTAGTCAGAAAATGAATGTAAAAAGTTGTCAGTGAGGACATTCCATTGATCCATTCTGTGGCCTGCAACATACGTTAATGAACAACAGTTGCTTATTGCGTTAACAGGGGTTGAATATAAACAGTTTGAAATGAGCTCTGTTATTCCCATAACCCTGTACTTGCAGCCGTTGCAGCAGCTGGAGCACACACCAGGTGGGAGCTGCTGCTGCTTCAGGGTACTGAGCAAAGTGTTAGAGAAAAGCATCTTCCCAGCCATCGTTTTCATATCGCTTCACTAATTTTGTGAAGGCAGCGTGCAGCTATAATCTGTGGAGAAAATATATCTTAGGAAATATACAAAGGATCTTTCACTATTGATGGACTCTGATCAGGATCAGGATAAAAACAGGAAATGATGGAGGGATCTTTACCTCGGACTGAGTCTTGTTATTTTCCAACAAGAAATGTTCATGTGTCTCCTTGAGGCTTCGAGCTCTCCGGTACATCAGACCTGCTCTGTTTCTGTTTCTGCTGTTAAAACACCAAATCCGGCTGTGCTGTGTGTTAATCCACAGCTCCGTCTCACACAGGCAAATTGTCTTTGATGTGGTTTTGAAGAATATTTTTGAGGGGTTTGGAAAATCAATTAAAATGGGTATATTGATTGAAATCTTCCAAAGTCTGTTGCGCCACAGCGAAAATCATATTTTAATCCTGAAAGCAGGAACCATTCGGTCTGACATTTTCAAAGCACTTCGATCGTGTCCTTGATATCTCTCTGTTGGCATTTAATCCAGCCTCGACTGCAGCACAGTGTCTAATCTAACACCTGTTTCATTTTCACCTTTTTGTGAGCAAAGATGATTTTTTCTCTCCTGTTTTCCGGAAAGAGGCAGACGATCGCAATGCCCCTATTTGTTGCTCGAAAAGTTCGATCTTGAGCGTTTTACACATAACTCCATGTGTGGGATTGACAGACGGTCGATAATGTTCTCTCCCGCTATCACGCAGGACCCAGTATGGGAAACATAAACAAGCAGGATATTAAAGATCGGGATATTTTACACTGTATATTTGGGGAGGACATGGAGTGATACTGATATTTACAGATAACAAAGTATTATGAGAAAATATAAACCCTTAATATGCCCTGAAAAGACTCTGAAAAGAAGTTGATGGGTGAACTAGAATTCCTCTGGGCCACTGCGGCTTGAAAAGTCGTGGCCGCTTTAAGATGTCGAACAACAACATAAATAGGTCCAGCATGAATTATTCTTCATCACAGTAATTGCCTCGCGTCTTTGAACAGCTTAAGACAACGACTGTGTCAATGAGTATTGGAGCAATTAAATTCAAATTATGCTGATATCATTCATATTTCCTCCAATTATGGCATTCAAAGTCGAGGACATGGCGGCGGTAAAATGTCTGCACCGCTCAAACGTAACTGCTGTGGCTTTTTCATTGAGCTGTGCAGCTAAGGTTAATTACTGTACCCGCTGGTGCCATAGTGGCACTGCGTAATGGAATTTGGATAACGGCATTCTTCTGACAGAGCGCAGTCCAAACGGGGTGGGCTTAATGGAAAATGAAGTTTATCGCTTAACTTTGCTTGAACGCTTTTGTTTTGCCATCAATGTGTTTGCCTCTCTTCCCTTTGTCGTTTTTCCGCTCGGTGTCCAGACATTTTCTATATCGGCTCTTAGCAGCAGGCCACATCGTGGGAACGCCTCGTGCGCCGCATAACTCTGCGGAATATGTAAATGGCCTTAAACAGAGAGTTTATTTTACCATTTTGGAAATGTATAAGCAAGTCAAATCACCGGAGGGTCCATTAGTCGGGTCATGAGTTAAGACGGAGGAAGAAGACTTGCCTGCAGGGAGGCTCTTCCAGGGCTGAACTCGTCTCGTCTCATCAGCTGAGGCCAGGATCTCAACACTGAGGCGTTCTTGTGTCCCTGTTGCCTACCGTAGGAGCGGCCCCTTGTCTTTTTTGTCGCAACCAAAGAGGGAAGTTAAGGGCAAACATCAGCTCAATTCTGTTTGGTTGAATTAATCACTCTGATGGAAAATAAATTGAATGCCTCCTTTTTATTTATTTTTGCTGCCGTATTTTTATGGCGTGATCTCAGAAATCTGTAATTTTTCACAGTCGTCCCAAAAACAACTCATCGGAACGGATTCAGTGCATCGGTCTTGAACGCTGTCAGAAGATGAGGGGGTTTATTATGTAACTCTGCTGGTTGACTGCTGACTGTAGCATCTAATTTACCGTGTGAGCGCAACAGGGGGATCAATCTTCTACTTCTGTTCAAGAAAGTGCAGCGTCAAAAAAAACCCAAGCATTTTGTGAAAGTGGTTTTTGGGCTCAGAGATGGAGTTTTCGGTGCTGTTCTCCTTGTCATTTGGGGACAGCCTGCCAGGAGCACCGGGACATTTAGGGTTAATGTGGCCTGCTGCGAACAGTCAGCTCGACCCGAGACAATATGGAAGGCCAGAATGAACTGACAGACCTCTCAAAATCCATCAGGCTCGAGACTGACAAAGGTGAAAGAGGACGTGATTTTTTTTTTTTTTTTTTGTGGTCTTTAGTTCAAGTTCAATTGAACTGGCTCTGTGTATGGAGTGTGTGTGTACACCGCACACAGTCATTTGGCCACTTTCTGCTGTTTGCTTTGCAGACACGGTGATTAAACATTTGCTGTGATTGAAATGTGAGAAAGCTGTTACATCCGTTACATCAACAAATAGGGCTCGCCTACAAAACGTGGTCTTCGTGGACAGGGCTGCCTGGGATGGAGTCAGTTTCCCTGCTACCCCTTGGTGTTTTACCAAACCTTTTTAGTGGTGAAAGAACATAAATCACTGAAGTCAGAAATGCCCAAATAGAAAGAGATGTCAAGCACATAATTGATCATCGAGGTGTAAATGAAGATTGTTTGCGTGTTAAGATTATTGCCGTTGGTGTTGATGGAAGACTAACGACATCAATTTTTTGGTGAATAAATAGCATAGAAACATCATATCTAAGCTGAATAATAAACTCATATTTCATATAATCTCACTTTAACATGTCTTTTTTTTTCCCCCAGCCTGCTTGACAAATGGCCTCCACAACAGCCGAGCAGTGATCTGGGCCAGAAACACAGCAGGGATGAACGCGTCTGACGAGTCCTCCTACCAAGAGGAGTTGCTGCTGGGTAACTCCACCTGGGTTTACTCCTACTATCACCAAAACTACACCCAGCCACCCCCGCTGCTACCAGACAAGACCAGCACTTCCAAACCGGCAGCATGCGAGCAGGTCCACATCGCTGTCGAGGTACGAAGAGTGTGGGTGGCCAAACACCAAAAGGCTCTGTTGTTGTGTTATTTTCTGTTTTTTTTTTTTTTAAATAAAAAAAAACTGTTTTAAATATCATTCTGTTTTTTACATACTGCTCGACCGTACTTCATTATGTTTACCCAGTCAACTGTTTAGAGAGTGGCTTCCTCTTCTCACGCTGATTCATTTTAATAGTTTAAAGGCCAGATAATGTTAAATGCTGCAGTATGTCTCAGGAAAAAACACAAATGTTTTACACAAGGCTGAACAAAAAAAGATAAAGAATTTCCACAGCAGCATTTTTTTTCTTCCCATTTCCTATTTTGTTCGCGCCATCCCTCAGATTTATTTCGATCAGTACCGAGTTTGGGAGACATTGCTTTTCTCCCTTTAGACCACAGTGCATTTTACATTCTTGTCTCTGTGTATGCGTGTATACTGTATATTGTGATGCATGTATTCTACACTTCACAGGTCTTTCTGATCCTGGGTATCATCTCCCTGCTGGAGAATATCCTGGTCATCACAGCTATAGTCAAAAACAAGAACCTCCACTCGCCCATGTACTTCTTCGTCTGCAGGTGAATGCTTCAGTAACGCACCACATGAAATACAATGTCATAACACAAGTGGCTAAAGTAATCGCGACGGGCCCCTGGTGAACCCCTGTTTCTATATTGCAATGTGATTAGTGACAAATTAATTAGGGATTATGCACCATGTAAGAACCGCATAAATTGAAATAATAAAGGTCTTAATAACTCAGACTCTTATCGTCTCAGTGTTTGCTCGTGGTGCATGTAGAATTAGCCAACTAATCTCCACTTCACCATATTGAACTCGGGACTTTCAGGCTTTTCTCTCTTTGTTGACGAACCCCATTGCGAAAGAGAGAGGAACAAAGAAAGACAGAGAACAGCAGGGGAGTGTAACCTATAAACTAACTTAATTTTCTGAACGTATTTCCGTTGGCAGCAAAACATTCTGCAGCAGTAATATTGTCAGTGTACTGTGATTTGCGGGAAGATTTCAATTGTATGTGTGTGTGTGTATGTGAGAGAGAGAAACACAGAGAGAGAGGAGATGAGGAGCTTCAATTTAACAACCACCTGTTTTATGCACATTTTCACCACAGAAGACCTGAAGAAAAATATCACATGTAAAAATAAAACATTTTCACACCTGCCTGAGGTGGCAAAGACGGCCTGTTTATAAAAGCAAAGATACGTCGCAAATCTTGAGCTCAGCAACAGCAGATTTTTCAAATAAATCGCAATGTACGATCTGTTTCCGCTATTTTCTCCCCCATTCAAAAATATCACACAGCACCCGTTGCCAGAGGAAACAAATAAATCCCTGAAAGTGACGTACGCCGAGTGTGCACGGTGAATGAATAAAAACTGCAGAGTGAACGGGGAGCTGTGAAGCGGTTCCCAACATTTTTTTCTATCTTATAATCTTCTGCCCTACTCAGACTGATTACATAACTGTATTTGATGGACTAATTTGATTTACATCTTCTCTCGGTATGTGATTGTGGCAGACATGAGGACTCACATGGACTCGCAGCACATGACACGGATCGGATTGGGTGTGAGGGTCTAGTCACATTTCAGGACTGAACTTGATGGGTGATCAAAAAAAAAAAAAAATGGCCAGCAACACAATTTTATCTTGATTATACTCTGGTGAATCTGGGTCCTGTGGCTTGAAAGATTTAATCTCCTCCCCAAGACTAAAGCGAGGGAGCCTCAGTTAACGCCAGCAGCGTGCTCGGAGACAGAGCAGACATTCAAGTCACTGCTTTGATGTGGTTTTGATGTAGTGTCGACTCTACAGAGTGACACAGAGGGTTACTGTCGGATAAGAACATTGCTATCTTTCATCTCAAACATTTCATACGGACCTTCATAAGACGAATCTTGATGAATTCAGGGAACATCTGACTTTCACCTAATGCCACTGTGAGGTCAGACTCTCACTTTGCCCAGGACTCAGCCATTAGAGCTAATTATCGAATAAGGTGTCGTGGCACTGACGTGGGTAGCGCTGTCTTCTCATAGCAAGACTGTTCAGGATGTGCTTCTTTTGTTACGTGTTACTTTTGAATCATTTTTGGTAAAATACTGATAAAAATAATACTTTCCTTGAGTTTGATTAATTTGAATGTGACTAATGTTTCTCTGCTGGTGCCCAAGTGCATTATGACACATTAGTTTGGGTCCAAATGTGAAGGACCAGCGGTCCATTGATACTTGTGTGCGACTAAAATGCCTGGGTCTCACCTGCTGAAGAAGATTTATTATTATTGTTAGCTGCCTTTGAAATCAAATGATTTAATTGTTGTTTTCCACTGTATCATGAATGTGTCATTGTGCAGGGGGTGAAGGGTGGGATGAGAGCGGTTTTGGTACTCTGCAGGCTTCATGAGAATTAATGAGGAGAAAATCCATGGATAGAAATAGATTTGTGAACTATGTTTATGATCAAAACTTACACCGCTCATTGCTCGGTTGTTGCAGTTTGGCCGTGGCGGACATGTTAGTGAGTGTGTCCAACGCCTGGGAGACCATCATCATTTACCTCCTCAACAACAGACAGCTGGTGGTGGAGGACCACTTCATCAGGCAGATGGACAACGTGTTTGACTCCATGATCTGCATCTCTGTGGTGGCGTCGATGTGTAGCCTCCTGGCCATCGCTGTGGACAGGTAATGATGGAGGGAAATGTATACAGACAGATACAAGCACTTTCTGTCTCGAATAATGAAAAGAGTCATCTCTATTTCAGTACAAAGGTAGACTGTACAAGGACTCTTATGAATGCTTATTGAAAGTTTTTAATAAAAACTTGTGCACTCTGACAAGAGTCAGGTCACTCTTTTAGTTCAGATAATGACAATGTTACATGAAAGCAAGAACTTAGATAAGGTTGCCTAATAGCAGGTGCTGTGCAGTGCAATTAACTATCAACAGAAATATACTTGAAAGCAGAATATTTTTCCATAGCTTTATTCGGTTACCTTATAAGGAGCAAGAAATATAATCAAAATCAACTTATGAAAATGTAAAATATATCTTTCTGTATAGTTGTAACTTTTAGGCAAACATACAATTCAACGGTAATGAAATGTCATCCAGTAAAATCAACATTTACCTTGGTTAGCCTCTCAGAACTCAAACTCTCTCATATCTCTGCTCAGCTATGTAAATACCATTTCGTTTCCATATGGCTTCTTCTTGATGTCCCCTGGTTTCATGCATTATTTTAATTTACTCACCATGTGGAGTGCTGCTTTGTGAAAATGTCATCAAAGTTTCACTGCGATATTTTGATAAACCAGCACATGATGGCTCTAATAAAAGATGTTTTTGAGTTGATTTATGGGAAATGTAGGATCCAGTGTTTTTGAAGTTATTATCATACCATATCATTTTTATAAGTAAAACTACAATAACAAATAACTCCTCTCAAACAAATAGATGGGTATGCCCTTGAAAATGTTTTCTGACAAGCTTCTAGAAAATGATTGAGACCTTGCTGAAGTGACACAGACTAACCATATAGCTGCAGTGACATATATTTCTACTTCTTGAGACCTCATTGGTATCTGTAGTTTCTCAGTAGCTAGTAAAGCTTCAGAAATCAACATATCTTATGGTCTGCAGGTACGTCACTATCTTCTACGCGCTGAGGTACCACAACATCATGACAGTGAAGCGAGCCGGCTGCATCATCGGGGGAATCTGGACCTTCTGCACGGGCTGCGGGATCGTCTTCATCATCTACTCGGACACCACCCCCGTCATCATCTGCCTGGTCTCCATGTTCTTCGCCATGCTGCTCATCATGGCCTCCCTCTACAGCCACATGTTCATGCTGGCGCGCTCGCACGTCAAGCGCATCGCCGCCCTGCCCGGCTACAACTCCATCCACCAGAGAGCCAGCATGAAGGGGGCCATCACGCTGACCATCCTGCTGGGCATCTTCATCGTCTGCTGGGCCCCCTTCTTCCTCCACCTGATCCTGATGATCTCCTGCCCGCGGAACCTCTACTGCGTGTGCTTCATGTCCCACTTCAACATGTACCTCATCCTCATCATGTGCAACTCTGTGATTGACCCGCTCATCTACGCCTTCAGGAGTCAGGAGATGAGGAAGACTTTTAAGGAGATCATCTGCTGTTACAGTCTGAGAAACGCCTGCACCAACATCTGTGCTCTCACGGGTAAGTACTGAGAGCACGCAGACCGACGGCAGGACGGCTGGGAAGAACTGAACGAACCTGACACTGGAGTATGAGAGATTTTATCAGGATACACTGACTCACTACACGTCTCAGCCAGTACAGTGTATAACCAAGCACATTTCTGTTTGTACGAACTGGAAGGGAGAGGAAGGTCAGACTACTACTGTAATATATTCTTCATGTATAGGTCACGTACGCAAAGTGGTTTATTAGGTACATTATTTGAAGACGGAGATAGAATCGTTTGAATTCATGATTCATTTGAATGTGTGTCACAGAAAACTGTTTATGGCCTTCCTTTGCTCCTAGCTGACTTTTCTTTTATCCTTCTGCTTTGGCTCCTGCTTTTTTAATCAGTGAGCTCTTATTTTCTTTTTCACTACTCTCAGTAAAAAAAAAAAACTTTGGCATAAGAGCACCTATGCCACACTACGTGCATTAAGGATTGGCGGGGAGGGTGAAGTCAACAATAATTGGTTGTTTTGAAGTTTTGAAGGGAACCTGAGCCTGTCAGCACTTCCCTGCATTTTTATGACGCCTCTCGCTACGGCTACTTTTTGTGATGTGAGCTCAGCATTAAAGGGGAAGTCCCTGTATTGCACACATCAAAGCCTCTTTGCACATGTTGGAGACTATGAGATGAAAGTTGCATAATCTCATCTTTGCTTGAGGCTTAGACGCTTCTAGGATGACAATGCCCCTCGACCAATCGGCAGTTAGTTGTTAGTTGTGGGTAATGCAGGAGCCATTTTGACGGGAAGGAGAATGAGCGGACTAAAAAAAGCTGCTTCTGGTGCCAATCATGAGTACGACAGTGTTAATAAGGGGGTAGTCTTTTTACCTAACAATGTAGTCTCCTCCTCAGAGTCGATATGTTTAGTAATTTGCTGTTTTCTGAATGATTCAGCCCTGATCAGGGCTCAAGTGGATGCTTTTTTTAAGTGCACACAAGACAAGTTTGCAAACACTGGAGGCAAAAAATGAACAGCATTAGAACAACAGCGTTAGGCTGCTCTCAATCAGATACCAGCACTGCATGAAAAGCAAAGCCCCCTCATTCACCTGAATCCCACATTTCAGTGGGATCTGGCAAAAAAGTTCAACCTGGCTCACATATTGTTGCAATGCAGCACAGTGTAGCCTCTCAAATGTGCTTTAGTCAATGATCAAATATCAAATATGTGCAAGCAAACAATCCTAGATAATGCTATACTTCCACTGTTGACCTTGCTATTACTAAAATTTAAAATACAGTTATCAGTGATTTAATAACTTAATACATTTCATAAGTTTTCATGTATTTTCATTACTGGTACCTGAAGTAACATAAGCTCAACAGCATAGCCCCTTACATTTTATCATTGCAGGGCTGGTTTTGGTCTAAAGCCAATTTAGTTCAAATTCAAAGGATTAAAATGAGCGTTGTTTTATCTCGTATCACCTCATGGCTGTGTGGATTATCACTCATTTCGACAGGAATCAAAGTGGATGTAGCTTGAATGTAAAGTATGTTGTTGTGTGAACAAATGTGACTTTTCCAGATTGCAGGTTTTCCCATTTCCCACCAACTGCCAACAGTGGTTTCTTTTAACTATGACCACAGTTTTCTTCTAACTTCAGCCATTTTTTTCTTAAAATCTGCCTTTTAGATGGCACAGACAAATCATGATGTTCTGCTGTGAACGAGTATATGCATAATCACTCTAAATAAACCAAAAAATTCCACAAAGACAAAAAAAAAGGTGTTAAGAGGAGAGGGATCACAACACCAAGCTCACAGACGACTTTAAACCCAGCTACTTTAAGTTCTTTAGATTCACTGCTGAGCTGATAGTTTTCCTTCAAATGTACCTAATAAAATGACTCCCCCTTTGGTGGACTATTTGGTTACTCCTCTAACAACCTGAGAAACCACCACGCATTACGGATCTTTGGCCTCAGACATATTTTCCAACTTTTTTTATTATCTGTAAATGGGGAGAGATAGGCTGCCTCTGCACTTTTGGATAGCTTCATCTGTCCACGGCCAATTTTCTGCCACTGCTTTATGCCCAGCCTCTCCTGCTGCTGCATTAGTGCTACAGTTAATGAGCAGCTTCCTCAGACCTGCCAACACTCAGTTACACAGACATTTCTGCAACGATGTGAATGCGGACTCACTCTCCGATCTGTATCTGGTATCTTCATTTTAATTACAGCTGCTCTATTTTGTCAGTGTGCCCCTGATGTTCTCTTCATATTAAGTTATGTAACGATGCCATAGGGTTACACTTGAAATGTAAAAATGAATGTACAAATAGCTTCACAGTGCTCTCTGTAAGAGTTTGTTTGTGGCGCCTACCTCCCAACAGCGAAGCTTGACAGAACTTAATCACAAAATGCAACCATCTGCTGAAACTACTTTTCATAAGAATGTTATGCATCATTTCATAATGGTAGATATTGAACATTTGTTTTCCAGTGCTATATAGTACTATTTATTGCAAAAACAGAGCAAACCATTTGTATTATTTGTATTCAGATTGATCCATAGCTTTAGACAATGAGTGATGCTTTTGGAACAAAGATAGAAAAAACAGATTGAAGTTTTTTTCTGTATTGTTGTAATTGCCCTGCTGTAGCCTCTGTTAATGTTTATTGTAAGTGCTTTGCAGTTGTGAGATCAAAAGAAATGCATTTGAACGCACAAAAAGATGCATATACATATAT
>JAOXYL010000043.1:23009240-23021948 GCA_028564955.1 Terapon puta
TTTTTTTTTTTTTGCAAAAACCAAGCACACCTCAAAAATCCTATTCAAAAAAGTAATTTGAGTTAGTAGCCTATTTCATGGTCTGATTCTCTGCACTTCAAGTCCATTTCAGAAACTGATGAGAGAGAGAGAGAGAGAAGAAAAGCTTTAAAAAGGAGCAAACTAGTGTGGTCACTGTTCCTCTCATCTCATCGTGTTAGTGTGATTCCTTACATCAGTCAGCGCTGTTTGCCGTTCCGCCCCATACGGCTTTGTTTTCAGTTTTGCATCAGTGCTGTAAACTTCTTCGTAGAAAAGGAAGCGCCTCTGACTTCTTCACCGACACTTCCAAATTGCATAAAGTCATTTAATTTAATAACAGCAGCAATTATTGATGACCGCAGCTTTAAAAACAGGAGATGAGATTAAAGTAAATCAATGCGGAGTTCAACCTGCGCTTGTTATAGAGGCTGAGACAATGAATCAGCTCGCCGACAGAAAATTAAAACTCTCTTGTCGGTTAATTGCAAACATAACTTTTTTTAAGAAAAAAGGGGCCACGTGTCACGCGACTGTTCACGAAATCTCTTTATGTTCTGGGCTGTCGGTTGGACAAAACAAGCCATTACAGGAGATCAACTTGGACTCAGGATATTGTAATAGTGTTTTTTTCCATATATGAAACAATGAATTAAGAATATAGATGCTAGATTATTTAATTAAAATCCCCTTCAGCTCTACTTGTACTTACCACCCATACTACAGATAATACATCTAAAATGTGTCTAATTCTAAAAATATCTGAAGCAACTGATAAAGCAAATGTCCGCGAAGAAATCAGTTACCTCGAGCATTATCGTTTAATCGGAGCGAGCATTTACACTTCCCCAGCAGAGAGGCCTGCACCTGTGTGTGTTAGAGATTTAAGAGTTCGGGAGTCTCAGTGCAGGAAAACGATGTGTGCACGCCCTAATCCAGAGTCAGCCTGACG
The DNA here is from genome assembly GCA_028564955.1 of Terapon puta. Classification (NCBI taxonomy): domain Eukaryota; kingdom Metazoa; phylum Chordata; class Actinopteri; order Centrarchiformes; family Terapontidae; genus Terapon; species Terapon puta. The sequence goes on from JAOXYL010000043.1 coordinate 23,010,211, forward strand.
ACCGGCGCAGGTCTTTCCTGTCTGATTTTTGAAAAGCATCCAAAACCGAACAGAGGAGAAACTTTTATTACACAGTGGAGACGAAGCCTGATAAGTAGCCCAACAGAGCAGCGGGACCCCTGTGGTGTTTGGCTGCTCTGCCTCCAGTTTTTTGTTTTTTTTTCCCCCACCACTCCTCTCTCCAGCGTGCGCCCTCGCTCACTTTCAGAGAGCCCAGTATGTGGGGCTGCCTCTGTTGCTTAACAAAGACTTTGTGTTGCTTCACACTGCCAGACCAAAGCGGAATATATTTTCCTTGAAAATCAATAGGGTGGAGATGAACACATCAGACGGCTGAAAGCGAGAGATAGACTTAAACACCAGAGGTAATGACGGCAAAAGAAAAACACACTCCAAGTGTCTTTTGCAGTCAAGTTTAAGTTAACTGAGCATATATTTGGCTTCAATGATCCTTTAAGAGAAAAGAGGAGGGAAAGGCATTAGCCTTCCAGAAGTGCTTACCTTGCTTGCTGGTAAGCTTGGAGACCTGACACAACACAGTGAAAAAGCCTCTCCCCTGGACAGGAGACGCTATCAAATATGCATTAAGGAAATGTGCCTTTTTGGAGTTTTGGAGCGAGTAAAAAAAATATGATGGTGCAGCAAGGATTTGAAGCAGCTGAAAAGTTCAGACCTGTATTGATCGTAAACTTTCCTTGACCTTTGATAATTTCAAAGTGCATCCAGTTTTGTGAAGTGTGTAGAGAAACTCAAACACAAATCTGTTTCATTTTCTTCTTTTCTTGAAGGAATATATGCATTTGTCGCCACATACGCAGAAATAAATTCCCAATGTGACACCACACAGTCGTGGCCAACAGAGCTAACGTACATGCTATAGGCAGATGAAGTTCACAGGGTTGGCCTGAGCTCCTCTCCGCGAGTGCTGGTTGGTCAGTCAGAAGCACTAACAGCATAACAACAGCACTGTCTCAGCCCATTGCAGTCGTGATGATTATTTAATGAGGAGTTGCTTTGCTTTTCCAACCAGCTGCTCAACACATCTGAGTGCCTTAGGAGCAGATCATAGGAGATGAGAGGCCAGCTCTGCAAACCACCGCTCACTGCGCACACACACACACACACACACACACACAGCACACTGAGGAAGCATGGGCTACACACACAGCCTCTGGAAAAATGATAAAAGCCCACTGACCACACCACGTGCACAAAGCAGTGCAGGTCCGACAGCTCCCCTCACTGTCTTTTTCCTCACCTAACTCATATTTGGAAGACTCTAAAGCAACATAAGATGCTACCACCAAACATACTTTCTTTCAACACATAACCACACACACATACAGTATGTGAACATTACAGCTTTCAAGATATTGAAAAAAAAAAAAAAAAAAAGCTTGTGCTTCAGTGCAGTTGTTGACTCTTCCAAGCACACAGCTTACAGCGGCCAGACGGGCTTATTTCAACTAGAAAAGAGGCTGTGCAGCCTCTTCAGCAGCCCACAGGGCTTTCCAAGCAGCTCACGGCTGCTCTGAAGCAAAAAGGTTCTCAAAGTGAGTGACAGCTGGGTACTGCAAGACTACTCTTTATTACTGTAGTGTTATTTATTCATTCTTTTACTGTACATATACTGCGTTTTGGAAGACACGGCTCATTGCATAAAAAAACACATTTATGTTAGGACTAGCTGAGCACTTAATCTGTTTTTGAGGAAGTAGATTAAATTAGTAGCATCAATTGATCCTGGTCTTTTTCTGCTCGGGAACATACTGGAATTCGTCAGAGGTCTGGGAGGAACATCGAGACAACCCTACTCTGTTGACCAGCACAGACATAATACAATTTATAAAAAGGGAGACCAAAGACAGACACACTGCATGATGTCATCTTTCATGTTCTGTAAGCTAATTAGACTTTTAATAGAAAAAAGAAATGCATTTGATATACAAAATACTGATTTTTCTTAATATATACATCCTTAAGCAAGAGACTGTGTGGAGAGGCGCTGTGGACAAAACAAAATCAGTCGACGCTGCCCTGGGCTAAAACTGCCCAGAGCGCCCAACATGAGCCTGTATCTATAGATGAGTTAATTAAAAATGTAAATCAAAAGTGAAAAAGAAAAGTTTGGAGGAAAAGATATTAACGCCAGCTGCCCCGGTCTTCCTAATTATAACTCTGTATAAAAGCTTACAGACACACAAACATCCAACCTAATATCATTTTGTCATCTTCTCAGGAAACAGGACAGTAATTATTCCACTTTAAATGGATATAATGTGCATTAATGTACTCTACATTATAACCGACTCACAGCATAAATAAAGTCTCCACACTGTGTGGACACTTCTGTCGGTTCTGTGGCTTCGGGGCAGAAAGCAGACTTGTGTGTGTACTGCCCACGGTGTCTGGCAGTTCACCAGATATTTTCACTTTATTAAAGAGTAAAAAAAAAAAAAGGAGCCTTGATGCTGAATAAAGTCCCCAGCTGATGGCAGATTACTTGCCACCGCGGCTGGCAGAAGAGACAAACTGACCGGCCACAGAAAAAAAAACTGACCTCCATTTAGCTGGTGGCTCGGTGCCATTACTCACCCTGCATGTCACAGCAAGTTATTAAGCGCTTAGTATACAGCATGGATACACAAGTGATAAGGTCACGCTGCTACAAAGTCACCAATAAGGAAAAAAAGAGAGGTAAAGCGTACATCTTGGAAAATTCGGTTTACTTTAAATGGCTGCACTTGTAAGTTTCTTAGGTGGGAACATTCATCTTCACATTTGAGAGGAAATTCTCAACAAACATTAAAGAGTAAATGCTAAGGTGAAAAGCGGTGTATCACTGCCCTGGTTGGCTGAAAGTTTCAGACCTGTAAGTGTGTGTTGGCTGAACCTTTAACGACACCCAGCAGTGATGTCAGCGGGTCGGCGAGTCCACCTGAACGTCACTGCAGAAACTTGAGTTAGTCCACCAGCTTCAGTTTGGTCAAAAAGCTCTCACTTCCCAATTATAGAGACACTAAACAAGATTTTCCCACAAATGTCAGCGAGAGATTAGTATTACCAACCTAACTTGGTGACCGATTCAGAGAGCGTATGAGCGTTTTGTGATTCACGCGCTCTCTCACTGCGTTTGTCAAATGACCTGCTCGGGCGGCAGACGGGCTCCGGGCTGTTTGAAGTGTGTGCTTCGGTCTGTCATACTTTCCACTGACTGATGAGTCCATTTCCTTTCATATCACTGCAGCCTTGGCCTGAGGACCGCCGTTTTGTGACCACAGCGTGTCGGCTCCTCTGCCACGCCGCCGTAAAATCGTGAGGTTTATTGGGAATACAGACGTGTGCGTTAGAGTGCGTATGTGCCGCGGTCCATTTAACGCAGACGGTGAAATATAGCTGAAGGACTACGGAGGCGGTCTCAGCCGTGTGAAAGCACCGTTAGCCCTATAGGCTCCAGACTATATGATAAAATGTACCTGAGCTATTAAGGATTATAGACAGAGGGGGCGGCTGGCCTTGGTTTGCTTGTTTACTGTATTACTGATATGACTGATCATTCCTTCGAGAATAATACACTTTCTCTTTAACTTTTGCTGAGAGCATGAAAATCTGGCGGCATAAGCAGACGGCTCATCCGCTCGCCTTCTCCTCGAGTCTCCTACGCTCCATTCAGAATAATGTTAAATTCCTAAGAATACATGACACGCAGCTTTAATGGTGGACACGGCTGCTTCTGTATGTATCCTTATATCAGAGGCAGCCCGTTGATACAGATATGCAGCCGCTGTCTGACGGAGGTAAAGAATAACCTGCCGCCGTGGGGCGCCGTGCAACATGTAGGTCGAGGTGACCCGACCGTGGAAAAACAATGCAAATCCGTTTAGAGTAACTAGAACGATTGCATTTTGTCATGGCGAGGCCCGGAGCTTCGTTTCTTAAATTAGAGGTCACGGGCCAATCCACGGTGTGGGGGTGGGGGGGGGGGGCTGCCCACATGATGAAGGAGGCAATATGTTTCCATGAGTCTGGCTTCTGGGGCAAGGCTGTCCTATTTGTCACTTGGCTCGCAGGCCGGCTCTGACAAAGCTTCTCCCTCAGCTGAGTCTCACTCAAACACTTTTTCCTCGGGTTTGGTTTGGCACTGGGTTTTTCAAAGAGGGAATTTTACAAACGAGCAAAAGTAACAACATGAACTTAAGAGAAAAAACCTATTATATACATAAACCATAATTCAATAAGTATGTTGCTATATATATATACACACACACTAGGAATAGTATACGGTGAGGGGTGTGTAATACTTGAAGAGGTGGATCATATGACGCATTGTCCGACCACATCAAATATCAAGTTGTTCCGAACGTTACACAAACATTTCCACTCAACATCACCAGCATCTTACATTTTTAGAGTCTTAACATGGATTTAACTGTACATTTGTGCTGATATTTAAATGGAAAATAAAGTCTTGAACAGAAAAAAAAGACTTGTGATGTCTGAGGGTCGAGAGGTAAATCTGCTGCTTTATAACACTGCAGCTCGGCTGTATGAGAGGCCGCCAAAAAGCTGAGATACTCTCTGGTCATCTCTCTCATCTTATCGCCCAGCTCACCGGCCGGGATTCAGCAGCATCCGATCAGCAATCTCCTTACTTAGACCCCCTTTAATCTCTTTATCACAGGGAAACACAACAACCGCTAATATCCCCATATGTTCACTTCGCCGCTCGTTGCTACGGGGCCGACAGGTGAGGGCCCGTCGCTCCGCTGCCAGCCGAGCCACTTGACAGGGAAACCGAGGAAAAACGGAGAAGGGAAGCTGAGGGAAACAGAGATGAGAGGTGGACGGTGCCAGAATAACTCCCTGTCAGATTAACTGGTGACCAGGAGAAACATGGAGGCTGGGGGTAGTGACACAGTGAAGACTTGGGAAAGAAATGAAAGACTGGGACAGGAACGAGGGAGGAAAAATTGGTGAAGCCTTACCTACAGTTAGGTAGAGCGCCTAGGTGACTATTTTCAATTAAATGTTCTCATTTTCATCATCACTACCAAATAGTAATGTTATGTAACACAAGGCAAACAAGCCCCTTTGGCTTTTTTTTACACTTATCAAACTGGGACAAAGAATGTGTAATCCTGATAAATATTAATCAGTGACAGCCACAGAGACTCTGTTTGTTGTCACATTAAAAGATTAATCAGCTGTGAAAAGGCGGCGAGACCATTATGATAATCTCGAGCTTTGTTTGTACGTTTAATCAGGGTAACAACGTTTCTTTGATGGGGAGTAAGCTGCGGAGTCGCTTCCTTTAATAAGCCGTTCGTGTGGATCTCCGCCGAGGAGCGGTGGGAGAGATGTCAAGGCAGCGCAGCGGAGGAAAGAAATCATTTGTAGTTTTCCACTGCAGCACTGCCCACAGCTTTTTCACCTTCGTGGCTTTTATGCTTTAGGCCGACTTATCCGGCCTTGTCACACTTTGTGTTGCGATCGCAACAAGCAATAAAAACGCAATATTATTCAGCGTTTGCAACAAGCGTAAGACAATGTAGAGTCCATTTCCATGTCAGAGAGACTGTACACGCAGCAGTTACAAACACATGCTGGAAATGTTTGCTTCTTTTTCATGTTGTCTGTACACTGGGACGTTTCCAGGGTAGGGTGGAAGGTAAACTCCCCACTACCTGTATTGGACAGCCAGTCTGTGTCTTCATATCCACTTAAAGGAACTGGAATCCTGCTGGCTTTCTGCACTAAGCAGATTTTTTCCAATGTCAAGAAACTTAGTTTCCATAATCCCGGTAAGGGTTTAGAGCGATTTTCTCAGCTAGATTTCTCTTGAGAGAGCAGATTTCTTGGCCATGTATATGCTTAACAGGATTTCTAATTAGCTTCTTATGTATGCATGTGCAAGGCTTTAGCCAAGGGAAGTCTAACTGGGACATGAGGGCAGTAGGACAGGAGAAATCAAAACTATATTGAACTGAAACTGATGTAAGTATTAAAGAAAAAAAAAACTTGACTCTTTCAAGTAGGACATTTGACATTTTACAGGAGTAAAAGCAGGGGTATTATTACGGCTGAATTCCATTTATTGCTTCAATCTCAGGCTCAGAACAGAGCCATTGTTAATGATTGTGATTTTCATACTATGACAAGTCAATGTGTGAAGGACACCTACTTGGAAATTCATACAATTCTGCGCCGCAGAGAAACTGGTCTCCCTACAGAGCCATCTTCTCACAATGTCATCAGTATACATAAAATGACTTTTTCCATACGTAGATGTGAGAATTAACGCTGACCCATTTGAAGCTCCAGAGAAGAGCCAGTTTGTTCTGACTTTCCTAACGGGAGGACAGGTAACAGGACAGCTACGACTGCAACCAATGACTGACAGAAACTGTAGTTCGATATAGACACATGTGTAACGTAGCAGAGGAAATGCATTAAACTGTTCTTTTGACACATGAAACCCTCACGATCAGATGTAAAATTAAAGTGAACCCTAATTTAGGTACTAATTCAAGATTTTTAGTCTTAAAGCACATTACTGTAAATGCTGATATGATAATGTAGAAATCTGAACTTATTTCCATCTTATTCCGAGAGCATGCAGAGAGTGACTCCTTTAGAAGTACAGAGAGAAAGAGTGAGCAGGAGAGGGGCCTGCAGCCAGGCTGCATCTGTTTACTCATTAAATGAGCCATGACAAATCCTCACTACTTATGCACACAAGAACCAGCAACACTCATTTGATTCCCAACAGATAGCATTTGGCCTGAAATGGCTACAGATGACTTTTTTTCAGTGTAATGAAACAATGTGCAAACGCAGCACATTCGCTCCAAACTGATGCAATTGAAAATACTTGGGGAGGTAAATCAGTCGGACGCACAGACTGATTTCCTGCCTGTCCGTGCAGGGACGGCAGCGAGCTCGTCAGCGTCTCTCCACAGACGGAACAAGGGGCGGAAGAGTGATGATAGATGGGCCGTTTGACAGCGCCATCAGCAGAAAGGACTACAGGCAGCAGGCAGATACATGTTAACAGAAAAAGTACTGTATAAAAAAAAAAAATCAAATCAATGCAAAGTGCTTTCCATGGCAGCATAGCAAAGGGTCCGGCTAACTATTAGCCTGACAAACAGTGAACCACAGCAGAGTACACAGTCTGGATATCTAAACTGACCGACTTGATGCTGTTTGCACTGTGAATATAAGGAACCAATCAGAAAGTGGCGCAGGCAGCCAATTATAAAAGGATGAGCGAAGTGCACCGACGCTGTGACACTGAAGAAGTGAATCAGCAGGGTATCATCCGCAGTAAAACCCCTCATCAAGTTTAATGCGAATTATCATCTTCGTTAAGTCGTGATCACAGGGCAGATACCGCGCTACTTTTTCCACCGTCCTCCTCATTAAATCATTATCAGCCACGCTCATTAAAAAGCCCATGTGATGTTGGGTTTACAGCGTGTAGTCGGAGCAGGTGAGGCTGAAATGTTTATGTCACACAGAATGATGTAATGGCATTAAGCATCAGTAGCAGGTGACAGGGATAACTCGTTATTTATTGTGTTGTGTAATACAGGCTAAAAATAAAAAATACCAAGAAACCATCTGAGCAAAAGAGCCATACTGTAGTCTCTGCCGTTGTGTAGTCTGCCCAAAAAATAAACCGATAAATCAGAATAAAACTCAAATTCCATATTTCCATAAAATAATCCTGCTCACTGATTTACAGCATTGCCCACAATACGCTAATATGCACAGAGGGACTGACAAATATGCCTTTTATAACAACATTTTTAACTAGAGTAAATCTTTTCTAGAACTATACGTATACAGATATTGCAATCTCATGTCATGATGACATCATGGATGACATGGTACCTACTAATATTTCTGTAGTGTAAGTAAGTGTTTTGTTTAGCAGCCCCACTTCACCTACAACAGTCAATCTTAAGGCTGGACGTAAATATACTTTCACACAGCAGATACTGTACATTTCATGAAGCCTGAACAATAATAAGCTGTCATAAAATGTTCCTGAATAGGAGTTTGACAGAAGTGAGTCGGATTAAATAAAGTTATTTCTTATTTGATCTTGCATTCTGCATGTCTGCGGGCCTTTATCTCTGGGCTTTGTCGAACAGCAGAAAAGAGTGCTCTGCCTCCTTCGCTGCTCATCACTGCTGACGGGCTGAACGCACAGATAATGTAGTCATCTATATACCGAAATACAGAACAGGGGGGGGGGATAAAGAAAAAATTAAGAAATTAAATTAATTTATGCCAATTAGAAATTTTGTAAAGATTCGTAACAATCTTCAATTGTTCCCACCGTCAATAATGATTTACTACATGTCAGTGAAGACTGACTGTCAACTGAAGTAAAAAATGAACTTTTCCCTGGAGGCAACAGCAGGATTTGACAAGCTGTTGAGGTTTTCAGCAGACAGTCTGATTTTCATTTGGTGAATAAATTTTGACTTTTAAACTGCTGTGACTGTCACAGCTGGAAAGGTTATGACAGCTGTTAAAAAGGTACCACTGGGTGGGGGTCTTTTTTTTAGCTTTGAGTTATTTTAGCATGCTAACAGACCCTGTCATCATAAAGTACAGTAACATTCACATATAATTTCACTGACAGTCATTACCATTAGACTTTAAAGTTTCATTCCCTGCTCTCACATTGCCGAGTGAAGATGATGAACTGTGCTCTACAGAAGCCAGTTTACACATTTAAAACTTAAGTCAACAGTCAAGAATTTCTCAAAAAAAAAAGGAAAGACACAGAGGTGTTAAGTAGGAAAGTAAAAACAGTTACTGATAAAAAGACATAAAAAGAGAACGGCTCGTTTGAACACACTGCTGTACTGGCAGCTTAACTCAAGTACGGAGGATTCGTTCGCATCCACTGCAGATGGCATACCATGGGACGGAGTACAAAGTGTAGTCGAGTCGAAGTCCTGTGAGCAGAAGTAAAAATACAGCATATGGCAGTGCATTTTAAAACGTGTCTGTGATGTCTGCATAAACAGAATTTGCAAGGAAAGCAGTGCATCTAGTCAGTGGCTCTTTAATGTGATTAGAACAGACTGCATAAACTAATGTGTTAGCAGTATGGAGGCACGCTGCCAGGAGAAGCAGTTCAAAGCATGAAGGAATCAAAGCGGGAAAACGCTGCTACTCAATAAGAAGAACTTGTTAAAGTGGGCATTCAAGAAATTTTAAGCTTCATATGCAAATCATCTGAAGTATTGGCACACGACTAGAAAGTCTTTTCTCCGCGTTACGTCTTCTTTTACAAGCCAAAGACCACGTTTGTAATAAAAGGTTTTAAATGTGTCATGCCGGATCAGAGAAGAATATCGCACGTCTTTCTGTCGGTATCCGACACCCGCTAGAACATTTACTGCAAACTTTAGAGAATAACCTCAGCCGTAAGACCGGCGGAGTTTTAAATGTGCGGTAAAAGCCCCTCGACGGTGCACGGGTTTGGTTTGTCCCACATGAAAGTTGACAATCGTGAAATTGTTGGTCATCACTCCATTCCTACGATCCTAAATCTCGCTGTGGGACGTGTCCACTGATGAACAATTTCAAGCTTAGTTGACCAAAGACAGCCTGCGTCACACACTCATTTCACACCGAGCCAAACACAGGACTAACTACTGGAACATGAGCCTTTTGATAGCACTCAAACCCTAACGGAGACGACCCTGATCACATCATCAGGGGATTTTTTTTAGAAGATAATTTAACTTAAGAAGGACCATAAGAGGCCACAGAAGACATGGAGCTGTTTTCACAGGCTGAGTACTCCTAGTGACACACAGCTGATCTTTTTTTTGTGATGCTGATGGAGCGTCTCTTTAAAAACAGAAGAAAAAACACTTTTAGAGAGAAATCATGTACAACACCTCCAGAACCGACGAGACAAGTTGGTTTGTTGAAGGAAAAGGGGTCTGTCATGCCGATAAGCAGGGGAGAAAATCATCTGACGGGGCTCAGAGCAGTAGAGCAGGGGATGATGGACGCAGCATAAGAATAAGACTGCAGCTCAACATCTGGCCGTCCTGGAAAATATTCACCACGGTTTAAAATATGTCAGAAATGAAGAATCAATGTCAGATGTTTGCTGCATCTCATGAGTGGCACAGCCTCACCTCGTCCCGCGCCTCATTCCTGATAACGTTTTATTTCATATTTAATTACGAGACCTTCAGGCGCGGCTGTAAATGCAGTACGGCGATCGTTTTGTCCGGGCTGAAAATGTTACTCGCTCTGCTCTCCAAGGTCACGGAGGTCGCCTCCACTCTGTGAGCGGTTCACGGGGAAGCAGCTACTGCCTTAGTCTCTTTGATGCCAGCAGGGTCAGACCGATACACCTCCACACACTGAGACAATTCCCGGAGAGATGTAAAGAGAAGCCAATTAGCTGCTGACAGGGGAAAATACAGCGGAGCGGGAGGAGGGAGCTGGAAGAAGTGAAGGTGGTGGGGTGAATGGAAAACAAGTTAACTGACACTCAGTGGGGCGTGTGTGTATGTGTGTATGTGTGTGTGTGCGTCACAAAGCTGGAGCTTCTTCCATTCAGTTGCTGGCAACCAACAGCCGGCTGTTTACAGTGGAGGCAGAGTGAATCCATGTTAAAGTGTACAAAGAGTATCCTCTGGGGACGTGTGAGATTAAAAACAAAGGGAAAAAAAAAAAGCAGAAATGAAAGTCATGCAGGCTTTATCTATCTGATACAAATGCTTTGCGGTCTTCGGTGTCTGTGAGCTTTGCTTTGCCTTCCTCAACGCAGCACGGGCCTCCACGTCCTGCAGCTATTTTCACGGTGTCACTTCAGTTAAGACACTTGGCCTGGAGCCACATGATGATTTTGGTCCAACAATGAAAACTCAGCCAAAGCACACGCACATGAACAAATGGGATGTTAACAATTATTTTCACCACTGATTCATTTCTTTGCATTTCTGACCGACCGTGAAGATACGAGACAAGAAACCATCAGACAGACCCAGATACCTAAATTCATCATTTTTTATAGATACGTTTATTTATTAATATCTAATAGTGACTGAATCGATCAGACAATTTACAGAGATTTAACCAACAACTATTTTGGCGATCATGAAGTTATTTAAACAGAACATTTCCTGGTTTCAGCGACTCATTTGTGAGGATTTGCTGCCTTTCACTGTTGGCCGTCGTGGCACATTTAGGATCTGTTGGATTTGTTATCCATTTTATATCTTTGGGTTTTGGGCTGGTGATCAGATAAAACAAATTACCTGGGCTTGAGCTCATCCGTTACTCATTAAGGAGAACCAGAAGGCTTGGATAGTGCACTCTAAGCCGTAGGCATCTCAGCAGAGAGCCTACCGAGGAAAACCGATGCTACGTCACACAAGCCAAAAAGACCAAACAACAGACTGTAAAAAACAAAAAAGACATGAAGAGATATCTGACACGAGGCGTTATTGCACAGCTGTTTCATCACCACAATCTGCCAATGTGCTACAGTACTGGTATTTTGAGATAAAGGAATCTAGTTGTAGGGTTAATACCCTCTACAGAAGTGCCACAGGGATATCATAGCCCTACTTGCAAATGTCTGTCTGTCTGTCTCACACACAAACACGGATAAAAAAAACTGCCGTGGGAGAGGAACTGTCGGCTATACTTTGAGAAAAGTTGAGTTCACAGCTCCAGCAGGACTCACC
>JAOXYL010000043.1:23046475-23060688 GCA_028564955.1 Terapon puta
ACACACACACACACACACACACACACATAGTTTTTCTTAATGATGCTTTCATAACTTCAAAAGATGTGTAACAGTGTGTCTGCCCAAACAAAGACTAACACGACTTCCTCACCTCACTTTTTGCTTTCTTTATTTGCTCCTCCAGAGCCGAGGGAATCATCTTTCCTCTGACAAACACAAAAGAATTCAAGATTGAGTTTGTGATGAAAGAAGTGGATCAGGAAGATGAATAAAGTCACGTTGGTGAGAAGGGTTAGGGTTTTAAAAGTGACTTTGTCTTCTGCTGAATCGATATGAAGACACAAACAGTGACTGAGTGAGTGAAAGTGGCAGCGATCAGTGTGTCCACAGAGGAGGAACCTGAACATCAGGCCCGGTTATAAAGTGTGTGTGAGAGGCAGTTTACCTTTTATCAGACTGAACCACATACACGTTCTTAGTGCCGATGCCCAGTAAAGCTGCTGATTTAGAAATGGAGTAATGACACTGAAAGAGAGGAAACAAGAGGCTGTCAACAAAAAAAAATATGCCTGAGTAGGTATTCATTTATTCAAACACAACAGATCTCATTTATGTTTTATCATCGCTATTTGATCTGTAAAGGTTTAATAACAGAAGCTCTTATCTGTTTAACAAAGTCAGTCATTCATCTCAAGAGTCTTTTCTGTGAAAGAAACATTTTTCTCTCATTAATAGAAATGAAGGTCGAGAAGCGCTTCTACAAAAAAAAAAACTTAGACTGTTAAACTGATTTATGAATTTTAAGAATAAAAGAAGCAAACGTTTTAATCAGACACAAAACATCAGTTTTCTTCAGCGTTGCTTCCTGAACTGCTTCATTTGTGAGAAGGTGTTTCCTGCAGCTCTATCTGGACACGTTTCAGTCACTTCTGCAGTCGTTCCTGTGAAACCTACCTCCTGTGACGTTAGTACGACCAGTCGTGGAGCAGCAGAGAGGCCGTCCTCTTTAATGTCAGGGCAGTGACGGTACCTGGCCAAGTTCACAGCGTACATGTTGGACATGGAGCCGCCTGGAGGGAGAACGGCACAAAGGTTCATCGAGGATAAAGACTCTGCTCGTGTCACGGTCTCGGACGGATGAAATGATTGTCGGATGGTGAAACAGAAGTTGTCACGGCGACAGAGGTGTAAATATCAGCGTGTGTCACCTGCATTGAAGATTCCGTCTCCTCCTTCCTTCCAGCCGATCATCTCCATCATCTTCCTCAGCACAGCGTCCTCCATCAGGGTAAAGACTGGAGCCACCTCATACGTGTACCTGAGTAAAACCACATGTTCACAACTTTACACACATGTACACACACACGTACACACACGTACAGCGTACATGAGCTGCTGACTCACAGACTGGGTTTGAGGGCCTCTATGATGAAGCTGGCCACCATGGAATAAGGCTCCAACCCTGCATACAGCTGGTTGAAGAAACGAGGATGTGCTACAGGAAATGACAGAGAACAGATTGACTTGGCATTATCTGTAAGTGTGTCAGATACTCCAACATCTTTGAATACAGTCCTCTCTTGCCCACAAAAGTTTTAATGGTATTGTACCGTTTTACACATCAGCAGTTCCATCTGTCAAGTGACTCACTTCCATGCTTGTTAGAGACTTACTGGTCTTCACGCTGTATCTGATGGCATCTCTGCAGCGCTGCAGGATCTTGCGCTCAGACTCTCCTTCATCCTTCAGTTCAAGGTCCAACAGCTCTTTCAGCTGCTCAGGGGAGTGCCACTCACACACCTGGTCAGCGTGGACAAACATCACACGGTCAAGGTCAACTCTGTGAGCAGGAAACACTCAAACCTTGAAGGTACTTTTGTAAAAACTTACAGTACATTTCCATAGACATATAGACAGACAGAAGAGGAATTGTTATACCTTTACCTTTTCTTTTACATTAGTGGCCCTTTTCACTGCCTCATCCAGAATCATGTCCATGGCTGGCTGGATGAACGTCTCCGCCGCGTGTACGTCCACGGTGGGGCCGCGGGCGTCTCCTGCAAAGAGTCAGCTTGGTGTTTAACTAACGAGTGCAGTTTACTCATTAACTAGTCCTCCTGGCATTTTCCATTGTCGCTGATTGCAACAATTCATCAGGCACCTGTGAATACTTTTTTCGCCTTTCAGTTCATAACTATAGATCGACCAGAAAATCTAAAATCCACTTTTATGATAAGAAAATATTTTACTGTGCATGTACACATAATAGATTAACTCATTAACGCATTTCAAGGTTTGTCCTTGAAGTCTGGCACCAACACTGAGTCTGGTAACAGGCCATGAGTCACAAAGTCGGTAAAACAAACAGAAATCAGACAAGCTCATTTTAGGCTGGCATAAAAAAAATCTGACCTGCCAGAGGTTTGTATCAGAAATGCAAACAGAGAGTCAAAAAGTGCAAACAACAACAGACTGTACAGATTTTTATTTCAGTTTTTTAACGACTCATCTATGTAAACTTAATATTTGATTCCACATCTGTTGGTGTTGTGACTGTTGGAGCCATTTGGTCTGTCTGTGACTGATTTTTGCAGCCACAAACATTTCACTTGCACTACAACATCTCGGTAATATTTTCATGGCACCATTACGCTTGTCTCTCTAAATTTGCTTTTCTGAAGACCAAAAGTCAAACACAAAGCATCCTCACTCCATCTGTACACATGTTAAATTTGCATGAAAGAACGTGATGAGTGAGAAAAAAGAAGAGGCAAAAATAAAGCTGTCGTGCTCAATTTGTTAATTTGTGCAAAAATTGCACTTCACATTAAGCAGGAAAGGCTTAATTTAATGTGACAAATCTTTTTATAAAACTTACCGTTCAGGTGGTTTTCCATGTTCAACGGCATTTCTCAACTGTGATGCTGTATCTAGTCCCTGCCGTCTGTGTATTTATATACAGGAGGACGGACTCTCCTGATGTCATGGAATTTCCCGGTATGGCTTTGGATATTTAGCAATCAAAAACATCTGCAGTACAAAACAAAATGACTGATAATACTTTGTACAGCTAATTTCCTCATTTCCGTGCCTGACTGAAATGCATTTTTAGCAATAATGATGAATTATGATCATGCATTGTCACTATATAATACATGTAAAAGTAGTAAAAGTAACTAGCATGCATATGATACATGCGTGTTACTTTTTTTTTTTCAAAAATATGTAGCTCAGTTTGCAAACGTGCTGGAATATGGTACTTATACCTTGTTATAACATTTGAACAAGGATGACTTAAAGATTTGTGACATATCGGACAGATTATATTCAGCGTACCATATAGGTCTTTATAAACATTCCCAGCAGGTGCAACAATGCAGTAATAAAATAAACTGTCAGGAGGATTTAAAGAGGGAGCTGCCTGTTGTTCTTGATGCATGAGAAACCTTTCGGTTGGAAAGCCGCACATATTTCAGACAGGGGACAGTCGAGAATCTTTTCAGTGTAAAGAGCCTTTGATTTTCAGATGGTTAAAAAGTTTTCTTGATCAACAACAAAACAATATAAAACACCATGAAAATAACACTGTTGTGTGTTTTTTTTTTTTTTTTTTTTTTTTATTTATTTGCTAGTTGTAATTTCCCAAATAGGGAAGATTAGGTAAAAAATAGAGCACCATCCACATATCTAACCCACCTGGGTTTAGAATATGAGTCCTCAAGGTCTCAAGATTATGATGTCATTAGATTAAAAGTGAAGAAATCAACAAAGTTATAAGGATTCATCCTCTGCAGACATTCAATGGGATGTGGCAAATCCATCCCACAGCTGCAGAGATATATCAGTCTGGGTCAACAGTATGCAGTGTGTAGTACGTATTCAGTATATTTCCACTCTGCCATTCGGGGGAATGCATGTTCATTCTGAAATATTTAATGTAATACAAAAGTACAATGCATGGACAAGATGAAGAGGTAGAACAGCGCAAGGAATTTTCTTAAACTCTCACCTTTATCAGAAAGTTGGAAAGGAAAATAAAATAATTAAAGAATGATAAGTCCATATACAGTATGTAACCCTGACCCAGCCTTGTGCAACGTGGACACCGATGCCATAAAGTACCGCCTGCTCGATGAGATTCACGCTGCTGCAGACCCGGCACCATAAAATCACACCACTTTCTTTCTCTCATAGAAAGAGGGAAAGACTTCCAAGAAATATAAGCTGCAACATCACAGTAGATAAGATAAACGATAAGGGGCAGTTGTCTCTTTGTTGTTAAAGTCTGCAGGTTGAAGCCACAGACAAGGCTTGCAATTAAGAATATATAAAGTCATTTATCACATTAATTATTAATTACAGCTCGGACAGCTCATGTGAAGATGTGAAATGGCTTTTAACCTTTGTTTCTTTATGTTGTTGAACTCTGTGACACTGAGAATCACGGATTTGCTTGTTAAGACTGTGTGTGTGCAGGCCCCCAGTGAACGTTTTTTGGAGAAAGTTTCTATGTAATGTACTCCCATGAATAAAATTAAGACACATCAACATTAATAATCAGCAAATAATGGATTCCTATGATAACAAGTTTTAGATTCTCAAATAAGTACATCCCAATTCAAATACAGTACACTTTCAGATCTACCTTTATAATTCCCAAATGCACAATCTGACATACTGTGACATTTGTGTAGTTTGCGTTGGGTCTGCATCCTCTTGATATTAATCTCATTAATCCTTCCACCCTGATGAGTGAGTTTTTGGACAGGCTTTTGATGCATTAAAGCTAAAGGCTTACAGTGTGACAAAATTAATGGAGGGTGTCTATACCAAACCAGACAAAAAGTGTCCTGATTATGCGCAGTCTGACAGCGGGGTCATCCATTAGTCACCCAAACAGTGGAATTACGAGAGAAAGAGAGAGAGAGGATGAATGGACAGATCATCTGGAAGAGGTTTGTTCTCTCTGTTTGTTCAGTTTCTCTTTCACAAGTTCAGAATTCTGCTGCTATGTTGACATTATCGATTCCTGTTACTTCACGTCACATTTCACACAGATACTTTCCGTAAGTGACTCTGAGACAACATTCGGAATTTCGGGAACATCGTTTGGAGTCGTCAACCCTAACACCAATTCAAGGTGAGTTACAGCACGCCAATGAACATCCAGCCATGAATGATGATGAGTAATGTTACCTTGGAAGCGGTTAAGAAATACAAAACTACAAATATGATATTAGAATCTTATTTCTTGCAACAAAATAATGTGAACTGTTAAATAAATATCTGTTTTAGTTTTTAGTGATTGTTACTGAGGACTTCTAAATGAAAATGGTTTTAATCTACGAATGCAAACAAAATACAGATGAGTTAAATATTGACCTGGGTGCAGGGTGAATCTTCCTCTTACCTCACTGCTGTAATGACCTATGCAGGGTCAATTTAAACCCAGTGATTTACAGCGAGTACAGTGACTGTACAGTGACAGCTTCTGATGTAAACGTGATTCACTGAAACTAAAAGTAACTATGATTAGTGGAACAGAAACACACATTTAAAAGTGTTTTTACAGGATCCAAAGTAACATTCGTATTTATTTGGAGCTGTGCTTCTGACCACCTGGTGAAACTGATTCCAATATTTACTCTGCTTTGATCGCCATCCAAAAATATCTGTCTCTTAACTGTTAAACACTCCACTATGAGCTGCAGGCAATCTGTAACTTCTGCAGTTTAAGTGGTGTGAAGTGGGTTTATACAAGTGTATAGTAGTGTAATATAAAAATATAACATAGTCTACTAATTTTGAAGGTTGCATGACTTACCAATGCATCAAATAATTAAAGATTTCTTCTAATCTGGTACAGGATACAATACTGTAACTACAGTACAGTCCTCCTGTCAAACGTCGACCTACCACGATGGCCATCATCGGTGCTGGCTTTGATGACCAGTCGCTCAGCAGTGAAGACAGTTGCAACCTCTTCTTCACAGACGCGGACGCTGCCACGGTTAAAGGCTTGTACTTTCAGAGCGCTCAGCTGCTCCGTGGTCCAGAAAAACTGCGACAGTGCCTCGACCCCTCCCGGCAGGCCCTCATCAACGTAGGGGGCAGCCGGTACGTCTTCCCGTGGAGCACCCTGGAGGACGTGCCTCAGAGTCGCCTGAGTCGCCTGCGCCTCTGCACCACCCTGAGGGAGATCGCCGAGTTTTGCGACGACTACGACGAGATGAGGCACGAGTTCTTCTTCGACCGCGACCCTTTAGCCTTTCGGGCCGTCCTCAACTTCCTGGCGAAGGGGAAGCTGCGTCTGCGGCAGGAGGTCTGCAGCGTGGCCCTTCACGGCGAGCTGCTGTACTGGGGCATTAACGCGGGACACATGGAGACCTGCTGCCGCCACCGCATGATGTGCTCCGTGGAGGAGGCGGCCGAGCACCAGCGAAAGGAGAACGAGTGGCGGCGGAGGAGGAGGGCGCTGAGGGCTCCCGCGGCAGGGGGCGGCCTGTTCCACATGCTGGGCGAAGCGGTGGAGAACCCTCATTCAGGCCTGGCGGGGAAAGTGTTTGCTTTCGTTTCTGTCATCATGGTGGTGGTCACTGTGGTCAGCCTGTGCATCAGCTCCATGTCAGAGCGACAGCAGGAAGTACGTACCGATGCATGGACCAAAGCACATTCTATCATTTTTTTAAAGTACTGTAATCTGAGAGTTTGTTGATCATCTGAACACACTTCATGTCAAAATGGATGGTAAATAGGTGGAATAATGGATTACTGGAAGGTACCTGTTTAGTTTAGCAGGGATCATATGATGTAAGAAGACGTTGTCTGTCAGGTACTACAAGTTAAAGAGTGAGAAGACAGGGTAAAGCAATTGGCAGCCTACCTGCGTGCACAGCAAAGTAATCCTTTGTACCAGCCATGCTCAGTACAATGCTGCACAGTATAACTATGTGGTGGCTCCACTCATAGACGTGGAAAAAGGTTTGCAGATGGAGACTTGTCCAGGGTTACTTTTCAGACTCTGCTAAACTTATCTGCTTTCACGTCTGGTGAAGGGTGAAGTTCCCTTTCATGTGAATTTGTCGCATTTCAAAAGTTAAGTTTGGCAACTTTCTCTAACACCAATCGTGCAACTTTTTGTTGGTTTTGAGTTTTAAAACTCCTTCTACAGTACTTTGGAAATGCTAACATAGTCTCTAAAAAATTGCAACATATTCCCCAAGAAAGTCACAACAAGTTGATTTCTAAACCTTAAAAAGGAACTGAAATGTAAAACCTTTGGTAATTTAGCAAACAAACATCAACCTTTTATCTTCATGCTATTTGCAGGCCTGTAAAGCATCGTTGTTTTCTGCTGTCTCTGCAGGGTAAATGCTCACAGAAGTGCCACAGCATGTTTCTGGTGGAGTCTGTTTGCGTAGCTTGGTTCTCCTTTGAGTTTCTGGTGCGGTTTCTCCACGCGCGGAGCAAGCTGGAGTTTGCCCGGGGCCCTCTGAACATCATCGACGCTGCCGCCATCTTGCCGTACTACGTCTCCCTGTTCCTGGAGCTCGGGGATGAGTCTGCGCGGGACGTCGCGGCCGGTGCAGGGAGGAGCAGCAGCCTGGATAAACTGGGTCTGATCCTGCGTCTGATGAGGGCCCTGCGGATCCTGTACGTGATGAGGCTGGCCCGACACTCGGTGGGCCTGCAGACCCTGGGGGTGACCATGCAGCAGAGCATGGCGGACTTCGGCCTGCTGCTGCTCTTCGTGTGCGTCGCCGTGACGCTCTTCTCGCCGCTGGTGCACCTCGCCGAGAGCGAGCTGGCCCCGAACGCCGCCCGATCCCCCCACCTCAGCTTCAGCAGCATCCCGGCGTCGTACTGGTGGTCCATCATCTCGGTGACCACGGTGGGATACGGCGACATGGTGCCCCGCAGCATCCCCGGCCAACTGGTGGCGCTCATCAGCATCCTGTCAGGGATCCTCATCTTGTCTTTCCCTTCCACGTCCATCTTCCACACGTTCCACCGCACCTACACCGAGCTCAAGGAGGAGCGCGAGAGGCTGTGGAAGGAGAAGAGGGGGGCCGAGCTGGCCACTGAGACCGAGGAGAGCCTGAGGGAAAGAGAAACTTGGCCTGACAGCTGGCCGGAAACGATGGGCGAGGACGATCCTTATTACCTTCTGATGACAGACATTACAGTGCTGGCGCAGAGCAAGAGTCATCAACCTCTTCTCTCGCCGACGTCGGTGGCCAACCTCACCAACACTCTTGTGACAGAGTGGGAGCAAATTCCTGCTGCCAGGTTTTAAATGCTGTCGACGGTCATTCTGGGAGGAGTGCAGGGCGTCATGTCAGTATTAGAGGTTGGATATTAATTATCTTGCCTCTCAAATTAAATCTTGTAGGATGGGTGTAAAGGTAGATTCTTTTATTATATATTTGTTTATGCAGATGCTTGTTTATGCCAGTTGATCACGCGGATTGGATGGTGCTGGATGGATGAGGACAGTCATACATTAGTGGCAAAATCTTTATTTATTTATTTACTGCTTTGTAATAGTCATGATACTCTGCAGAAAATTATTGCTTACGTATGGGGTAAGGCGGTTTGCTGATGTTTGGTGCAAGCATAAATTATACTATTCCTCATGAATAACAACTGCTTATACAATGCAGAGTTGAGCCAAAAGTCAAAGATCTCTGTATGCAGAGGTTTGCAAGGTCTGGGTGTTTTATCATTGCTATTTATTTATGAGGGGTTTCAGGTCTCCATCAACAGAAAAAGAATCAGCTCTTATCGCATTTATGTGAGATAGAAGACAATGTTATGGAATAATTTAAGGGTCATCAAGAGTTTTACTTGCTGGATGTTTCTGAAAACTTGTTGTTTTACTCTGAATTTACTTCTGAGTTTACATTACGCCTACATGTTCGTGGTAATATATGTGGAATATTAAGGGATAATCATTCTGCGTGCAGGTCTTACTCAATCGGATGCAGACACATTTTTTTAATAGCAAGTGTCATCCAAACATTGCCCCTTGCCTGGTTTTCAAACAGTGTCTGGCTGAAGCTGGACATTGGATATTTACATTTGCTGCAAAAAAAAAAAATCTCTCAGCTAAGAATTACTGGGTCAAAAGTCTTTTGGGAGAGGCAGGGGTGATACATTTAATATGTCAAGCTACCGGCAGCGGTCTCTATTTGAACAGTATTTACTGGCTAAAGAGTCAGCACTTTTCATCGAAAATCAATGTCCGCTGTAAAGAATGGCATTACTCAAACTCTGATTGTTGGCTGTGATTTGTTCACTAGAGGGCAGACGTGTTCTTTCCCTCAACACAGCAGTCACCAGTTATTGGAAAACTGTTGGAAGTTATTTAAGAATAGAGAACATTTATTTTCCTGCAGACTGCAGTAAAATAATACTATGCCAGTCATTGCTGTCCCTGAAGGGAGACGTAAAAATATAACCTGGTGATGTCAATATCATTATGGTTCTCTGTATTGCATTTGCAGTGGAAAAATTAAAACATAATCCCACATCCACTGTCTGTGCCAGGCAGGTGCATCACACCTGGAAATAATGTGCAAAACCAGTGATTGTGGGGGGGCTGACTGATCCAGACCGGTGATTTCTACACAGAGAGCAGGCAGGGAGAGGCTTCTGGAGTAAATACAAAACACCGCAGCACCACTGAGGCCTATAAAAGAATGGAAAAGAGGCCAGGAGTTAATTCTGGACACAGGATGTTTGCCCCTGAGGAGAGTCAGTGATGCCAGGAATACACCAACAAAGACTGCCATCAGGAGGAAAACTGGGGCTTTAGGATGGAAAGAGCGAGAGCGAGCCAAAGAGAAGGAGGGGAGCGGGAGAGGAAGGAGAGAAGGGCAGTGTACTATATGCGTGTGTGCGTGCGTGTGTGTGCGATTGTGTGTGTGACAACATGTGATGTGGTACCAGAGCTGGTTCGTGAGCCCAGCAGGCCTGTCATTACATTTCTCTGGTACAAACTCTGGTCTGCAGAGGAATGTCTGCACCACACGCACACACACACACACACACATGCACATGGAGACACACATGTACGCACACACACACAAACGTGTCTGACTCACTGCTCACTCCAGTACAAACATTTCCACGCTGCACAGCTCACTCTCAGTAACAGGGTCGGTCCTCTCAGTTGACCCTCGGCACTCTCTGATGCTGTACGGTGTGTCCGGTGAGGAGACACAGTATGGACGCACACGTTTCCTCAATCTGTGACGTCAGCCGCGCTCGCTGTTTTGATTTGTGGCCCCGCAAATGTACCGTTTCGGTTCGGTCTCACCTCTTTTCAGCAACAGCAGACAGATGTTTTCAGCCAAGAGGCTCAAACAGCCCGACACTACCTGTCCAGCATCAAACGGCAGAGGTGGCGGACAAAGCAGAGCATTTAGCAGCTGAGGAGACAGACATTATCCAGAGCTGAAAGGACCGCCGTTATTGGTTCAAAATGACTTTACTTTACATTATTTGTATAATCTGATGTTTCTGCGTTAACTCTTACTGTGCTGCTAATGTGTGCATTTGAATTTTGCAGCTTTAAAATGCATTTTAATGAAATGTGAGTGAGGATGACAGTATTTAAGTAGAAGTGAGTGTTTGCCTTCGCTTGTATGTGACCTTAGTTCTGTTTTCCTCTGTGTGATATTCCCATGAAAACCTCAGTATTTCCCGTCCATGAGAACAGCCCGTGTCTTTTAGCTACATGACCATAAAATAACTCTGAAGAGCCAGTGTTTCTACAGGAGTAAAAATATGAAAATGACCTAAACTGGAGTGATTTTCATTGGACGGCTGTAATCTATTACTTCCTAATCCTCTTTCCCCATAATCTCACCTCGCATAGTGTTCTAAAATAAAGATGTATTTTTTTTCCCCAGTGAATGATTCCAGCGTCATTTCTAGAAATGTGGACAACATGTGGACAGCAGACCAGGCTGGTGGACTTCCTACGGCATGGTTTCACTACAGACGCCGAAGAGGAGGAAACAAGAAGGAGAGGAGGAGAGTAGTAAAACTAAATGGGTTCAGCTGAAGAGAAAGAGAAAATGGGGGCTAAAGAAGGAAGGAGGACAGGCCGAAACAGAGAATATAAATAAGGAAAGAACTAAAATGAGCCGAGGAACCGGGCAGACTGGGACAAGACTAATGCAAGACAGATGAACGTGGACAGAAAACGTGGAAAATAAAATATAGAAGCAAGATTGGTTCATTTAATATGATGTTTTGAGAAAGCTGTAGACACACATAGTACAGGTTAAATGTGTATTGTCTGAATTATGTCTATAGAAAAAAAGTAATATGTGCAATGTGTAAGCAGTTGCTTTGTAGCGATAAACCCAAAGACAATTATCATCTGCATCCGAGGTGTTTGGAGAAAGAACATCTTTGAACATCTTTCAGCTCGGTTTGTCAGCCTGCAGCATTATTCTTTTGTTTCAGTTTTTCATCATGTAAGAAGTTTTATGTTTCACCATCATAGGCAGCTGTTATCTTTCAAGTTAGTGAGCAGATGGTGGAGAAGGTGGAGCATCAGAAATGTTTGCTCATAGGAGCTAAAAGGACTGAATCTACATTATTTAGGTAAACAGAGGTGTGATGCTAAAATTGATCTTAATGGTGCTGTCTGTCTCCTGGATGATTAAATAGGTTTGCTAACACATCAGCCACACGGACTTCATAAGCTGATAATATGGCAATATGGCTATTCTGGTGCTACAAAGAGGCCAGAAAATATATCAAACATTCTTAAATGTCCAAAAGCAAAATGATACAGAACTTTTATTCTGAAGAAGAAAACAAAGTGTGGGATTTCTACTTCCTTATTTCACTTATGTCCAGAATTTCACTTTCAGCAGCTGTTCTTCTATAGATATATAGATATAATTTCATGTTACTGTCATTCACAGCCTGTAAGAGGTGAGCAGCTCATCGTCTCCCTGGGTCTTGATATCTGCTGTGTTAAAAAATGACTTGACGACTTTGCGTCACTTTACACTGACAAAGACAAATGAAACACAGCAGAGAAGAAGGCGGCAGAAAAGGAACTACTCGGATACTTTCGTAGGTTGCTAAAACATACTTTAAATACTTTGTTTTCTTTTTTGAAAAGGCACAAGACTGTTGAATTGTACCAAGATGTATTGCAGACGTGGAGGTTTGGTGGAATTACAGAGTGAACAGGAGCAGACTCTCCATCTCAGTATACAGAAATATCTTTAATTCAGATTTACATTATTTTACATATGACACATACGGTATGTAAGGCAGGCTAAAATATCTTTGGCACACTCCTTAAATTTCTTATAGACATAGACAGAAACCATATAAAATGTTTTTTTTAAAAAATACACCTCTGTGAAGTCTTTTCATCTCTGCATTCAAAGATAAGTAGTAGGATTACTTTCCCTTCTTAGCTGATTTCTCTCTTATGTACAGTTTTTGTTTCTATGTACATTGTGCTTGTTTATCTGGCAAACAAGTTTTAAGTATAGCTGGGTAAAAATGACACACACACACGCACACGCACGCACACACACACACACACACACACACACACACACACACACACACACACATACTCCTTTGGATTCCTGTTGGTGAGGGTGGAGTCCACAGCATCATTAGTGCTAAGGCGACATCTTTGCTGGCTCAAAGTCAGACACACAAAGGCACTTTTAAAGGCGAGAAATCCCCTTAAATCCAAACATGTTAGAATACATGATCGTATGAAACGGACAAACACCTGTAATGCATAAGTATCACACGGTAAAGTGCACATCAAATGTCTTTGGTTTGATAGTTACTGCCCTGTTTAGTTCTGATAAAGAAAGTGACCTATATGCTCGGAGAGAAGCTTCTCTGACTCGATACTGTCTCCATGCTCAGCACATCTTCGGAGGCTTCCAGTTAACTTTGGCTTTTTTTTTTTTTTTTTGGCTCTTTAGCTTTTCAGCTGATTAAGGCACATGTTACATTTGAGAAGCGGTGAAGTCCGAAAGCATCACCCAGAGTCTGTCTCTGCTGGGCTGGAAAAACACAAACAACAACAACATGGCGCTGTGACGCGGGACGCAGGAGCTCAACTCCTGAACGCCACAGCCGAGATCTCTCTCTTCCATCCCGTCGGCGCCCGATAAGTGCCTCTGTTGAAAAAATCTCCGCCCGAGTCCGCAGATTTGTCGAGCGTCCCCCTCACTTCTCGTCGCTCACCGAGCAGTCCACAGCTATGATGTCCTGTATTCCTGTGATTTTCACCGACTCCTCCGGGATCTCCACCTGTATCGGGATCTTCAGCTCCTCTGGGATCTTCTCTGCCGAGGAGCTGCGGCTGGACAGTTTGTCCATCTCGTCCTCCAGCTCGGTGATGCGCTCGGCCACGCAGTGGGCGGTGAGTCGGGCCTCGGGGTCGTGGTCCCAGCATTCCATGATGGTGGCGCAGATGACTGCTACGCCCTGTGCAGGGAGGACGAGAGATGTCAGACAACGTCCAAACTGAAACTCCCAGAACAGTTTTTCTTCTCAACCGTCCTCAGATCATTTCAATGCAATATGACCACGGTGAGAGTCACTTAGGACGCAGAGCATCTTATTTTTCTGTTTATTATAC
Source organism: Terapon puta (assembly GCA_028564955.1). Lineage (NCBI taxonomy): Eukaryota > Metazoa > Chordata > Actinopteri > Centrarchiformes > Terapontidae > Terapon > Terapon puta. The sequence continues at coordinate 23,060,082 of JAOXYL010000043.1, forward strand.
TTGCTCTGTCTGTTTATGTCATCTCTTATTTATATTTACTTTGGTTATATTAGTTTCACTTATCTTTGTTGTGGATTGGATTTGAAAGGGATGTAATTTCATGCTGCACAGTTGACAATAAAGCTGACTTTGACCTTTAAATGACGACATCGTAAAGTTGTTCCACTGATGTCTGCTTGATTCCAATAATCCTGCTCGCTGTCTTTATGATTTAGTGTCATTATGATCGTTAACATGGGCATTTACAAACACACACATCAAGTAAAAAGTGTTCCTATTGTAATAACACCGGTGTAAAAACAGGCTACTTGTGGTGATGAATGAATAAAGTCTAAACAATTTCTCTCAACATGTTAGAATTATAACAATGTTGATTAAAGTGCTCCTGGCAGAAATGAATAATTTTATTCTTCTTCTACAGTCAGTGTCTGTGTGTCCAGTGTGTAAATGTGATTCCTGATCTCTGACCTGATGCCTGAGCCAGCTGTCGGGGATCTCAGGTCTTCCTCTGTCTCTCAGCACGTTGTCCTTCATGCTCTCCACACAGGGGTGCTCTCGCACTTTGGAGCCATATGCAGGCTCGTAGTCCTTCACCTCTGCAAACACA
>JAOXYL010000043.1:23082526-23093151 GCA_028564955.1 Terapon puta
ATGGACAAAGGAATGGCAGCGTTGACCTTTGATTCACAGCAAGTAACTATTAGTCACATTCACATGAAATTTGGATTCATGGTTCCCAGGGGACAAAACCATATCTTATTTGGAGACCTTTTCTGCTTTCCTGTAAAACCACGTCCTGTTTTTGCTTTTAACTCCCTCCACCCCCACTGCATCAGCATCCCATGTCGTTTCAGAAGATTGTTCTCCTCCGTGCTATCATGTTATCGAATATTTTGGACAGCGCGGCGTGTGTGTGCTAGCAGAGAGGCAGAAGGCTGTGAAATGTGCTGCACTGGGCCCAAGGAAACCGTCCAGCCGTACAGAAATAGGCCGCTACCACACTAAACGATCAACGCAGACGACCGCAGCTGAATCAATTGGCAGCCTGTGCCAAGCTACAGCAGTTTCTTAGAAGAAAACCACTTTAGATACATAACCCAAAACCTCAACTAATCCTTTAAAACGCCCTCAAAAGAATATGTAGAAAGGATTTCCTGAAAGAAGTGATAAATAAAGTTCCATCTTTTTTTCATTCATACATGACTCAAAGGCAGGATGTGGACCGTTTTCTGATCTACTGAAAACGCTGTAGACAGAGATGACTGGGCAAAGTGAGCTGCGAAGTCGGAGACTTCAAACAAATGATTCGAACGGGTTTCCAAAAAACACGAACAGCATGACTAACACGGCTTATTTACATGCACAAGCCCAGACTGAGAAGTGGCAGAGGCTAAACGTGATGCCTTCGCGTTGAACGGGCTGCCGCTGAAACAAGCGTTCGCTCATGTTAAAGCGACAATCAGCCCCGAGATAAGGTCACATTGTTTGGTAGGCTCACTCGGGCTGGCTGGTAGGGGTTTGCATGTGGCGTCTCGGGTCGCGTGCTGCCCGGGCCCGGCAGCGCAATCAGTGCGATCTCATCCCCGTCGTTCTCCTTAGCATGACTCGAGCTGCCTTCGCCTCTCTGATCTCTCTCTTCTGCTCTGTGACCTGTTCAGACCTGCCTCCCTGACTCCAGCAAGGCGTGTAAGCCTGCGCTGCTCTGAAAGTCACAGAGCCCAAACGCGTCTCTTTAAACTGCTTTTTGGAGTGCAGAGAAGCAGGGAGGTTTTTGCATGTGGCTTTTGTGTGCAGATACGGCTGCCTGACATGGTGGGAGAGGCGCTCTTCTGTGTGTGTGTGTGTGTGTGTAGTTTGCAGGTGCTGCGGGGTGTGTTGGAGAAACCTTCCTTCAGCTGGGAGGTCTGGGTTAAAGGCTGCGTCTGCCCCGGTTCAGCTTCACCGAGCGGGACATTGAACGCCCTCCAGCTCTGCACCATGTCTATCGGTTTTTCCTACACTTCTGGTTGAAATGCACAGCAGTGGAGGGTTCAAGTCCAGACTACGCCCAGGCCAGCAGCTGGTCCACGAGCGACTTTAGCTGAGTTTCTTTGGTCTGTCTGAAAAAGTGAAATGTGTCTCTGGATTTTACTGTTGATGTTCTCTGGTAAACATCTATTAGTATCTTATCTGATGCTAGCTAATGTAGTTCTTAATAAAAACTATGTGTCTTTAATTTACCAGCACGCCTATATACACAGCTTCACCACTCTGGCTTTTCTATCATATATCATTGGAAATGTTTCTCCCTGATCCATCATATCACTCTCTGCCAATGTCATATTTTTAATATTCTAATATTCTTCTCTTTTAAAATGCCTCAATATCTAGTGTCATAGGCCGCCACCTGCCTCTTCCTGTTAAGCTGGTGGAGTTTAATCAGTGACTATCTTGTCCTTGTGGAAAACGGTCTTTGCACTTTGTTATTCTAGATTCCTAGTCACTGAGGTTATAACAAATGTGTTGATTTTCCTCTCATCAGAACTTAAACTTCAAAAGACCCATTCCTGTATTGTAGGATTGCTGATTGAGGGACTTAATAGACTATAATAGACTGATAATGTCATTACATAAACGTTATCAACACTATTAACATTTGCATCATAACACTTACTGTGTGACAACAAGCATGGATATGATTGGACATGATTAGTCAGCTGATAGCCACAGTGCTAAGCCAATGATGAGCATGAATGAAGCATCTGGTGCCGATAAATCAATGAGAGATCAACTTCAGTCTCTGCCAGAACAAATGCTGTTCTCCCTCACAGGCTCCCATAGACTCAGGTCAGTGCATGAACTGTGCTGCAGTAAATTCCTAGATGACCCACTTAGTTATTATCAGCTTCAAACTGTTCAATATAAACAGTCCTGATTAACATCTGGACCAGAAACCCAGATGTGGACTTTGGACTTGAGAGACTCCACCCCAGGCTGAGCAGAGAAGATGTCTGATACGACAGATAGCCACTTCTCCGTGATGAAAGGGGAAAACAACAACAACAACAGCCCTCACACGTCTGAAATTCACGCCGTAGACAAAACAAGTGCACGCGGCGCAGTCTGCGCTATCGTCAAATCTGCGGACACGGCAGCACATCTTAAGAGCCGAGCTGTGAAGCCAGAGGAGGACTTCAAGTTTCAGTTCTCATTACTCTCCCTCATGTCGCCAAACTGTTCTTCAAGGGTGTATATTCATATGTGTGTGTGTGTGTGTGTGTGTGAGTGTGGGACATCTGATCATGGTCTGCACAGGCAGGGTTATTCATTTAACAGGAAGCACAGTTAATATACTTTCAAGACACATTCCGTCACAGAGTCTGAGTTTGGGGCAGGACGGAGAGCGTGAAATAGCAGAGCGCTAAGCACCCGCATACAACCTCAGAGACAAATAAAACCTGCTGATTTAGTGCCACAGAAACTGAATGAATCTGAATGAGTAATGGCGGCACAGAGTTGAAGTCTGTGCAGAGAGAGAGTCCTCTGTGGTGTTGATTCATCTTTATTGAACTGTTGGGAAACGCTGATTACGCATTAAGAGCTCATTAACGGACAGTTTTTGACCGGCAGCCACGTCCATCCCTTTACAGGCTTTTAAAGTGACAGTTCAACTTTTTTTTTTTTCCAAGAGCGAGATGAGAAGAAAAATATTGATCTTTTGTCACGTGTTAAGCACAGGGCTGGAGTCAGTTTGTGTGTAGCATAGCTTAGCAATGGGACTGAAGGCGGTGGAGAAACAGATAGCCTGACTCAAACAAACATATCATATATCAACCTGCACGACAGTCAGAGAGCACTGAGCATGACTTTAACCTGTTGTTTATTAAGGAAAAGCATCTAAGTCCAACCGATGTAACCCCCAAATGCCAATTTTACATTTGAATTTAATAATTTATTGAGGCGCATATGAGGTACTCGGTAGTCTTTAAGAACAATCTTAATCATAATTTGAAATCACACCTGCGTGATGTCTTTGTAGATGGGATGCTATATACTATACTGTACTGTGTAAAGAAAATACTGATGTCACAGATGTCTAAAAAATAACAATGTGGGTTTGATTTGATGGTAAAAAGAAGAGCAGATTTCTTGTTTTTGACATGCTGCTCTCATTCTGAAATGTTTTGCTGCTTCACGTAAATGTGTACAATCTTCAGCTTGAATAAGTTAAAGCTCTGAGAGGGAGAGATGTAAATTTCGGATCAAAGGGTATACCAAACAGCAGCCTGTAGGATAAAATAACAGCACCGTTGATCTCAGATAGTTAGAGGCTGCAGCTTTTACACCCGTTACTTTGAAGTTCCAGCAGATTGTGCCGGTGCAGAAAGTTAAAGGGTAACTGTGCATGAAGGTCTGTGGTGGTATGTGGGTCATTGTTCCAGCTGCTAAAGCAATTTGACTTTCTCTTTTATTGCCGCGGCACATTTTCCTGCTGCTGGTCCATGTGTAGGAATTACAATATGAAAACACAAGTGACCTTGGTGCGTCACAGGAAAGCGTGGACTGTCATTAACTGTGTTCCCGATGGCTCCTGGAGGGGCTGTAATTGAAATGTGAGATTTCTTTGTTCGCCTCTGACTGCAGGAGGAGGGCGATCATGCTACTGTGACCTGCTTCTGTCTGAAAGTCAGACCAGTGAATAACCTTAATAAATACTAATAATAAAAGTGTCACTTTTTAGCACCGGGGAAAGCGAAGGCAGGTGTTTACATTCATAAAAGCTTCCTGATATGAAGAAGTAAAATTTCGCATGTGGTACAAATGTGTGTGTGTGTATTTTTTTTTTTAATTTTCTGAAAAAAATATGTCAAAAAATGCCCAAATTAATTAAATGAACCAGAATAATTCACAGTTCTAAACATGACTGAGCAAGATAACCAAGATTATGTAACTATTTTCTGTCACTTTGGTATGTTTGATTGGGAAGTTTCCAAATATCAACAAACCAACAAACATGTATGATTTATGTTTATGAATGAATTACGTATTTAAGACATAAATGAACTACCACCATTTAAAGCAATACTTAGATGAGCATCATGACTATTTGCCCTCTTGTTGATACCACTCTGGTGTGTCTGTATAAATATAAAGCCAGGGTGGTTAGCTTAGCTTAAAAAGCTGGCCTGACTCTGTCTGGTGGTAACAAAGTCGACCTACCAGCACCTCCAAAGCTCACTAAACAACACTTTCATCATTATGCCTGTACCTGTTCACTGCAAAGTCTAAAAAACCACAACATGGTTTGAGTTGGCCATATAGGCCACTGACTTATTGTTTAACCTTTAAATAGTCGGATGACCTGTTTCAGTGGTTATCAGCATTATCATATATTAACAAAGGGAGCCCCTTGCCATCAGCTGAAATAGTCCCCTCTCGTTCCCCCCCTTCTACCCTTCTCTTCTCTTACACTTTCCCTCCTTTTCCAAATCACTGAGGATATGAGCTCACGGTGGACGGGAGGACAGACAGGAAGCCTGACTGCAGTTTATCATTCATGTACCGGAAAGACTGCTCCAAGCTGCTCAAACGTGAATGGAAAAAGTGAAAAAAAAAAAAAAATCTGCACGGCAGGCAAACAGTGTCACTTAAAGGCCCTCAGGACCTACTTTCTCAACCAGCTTCTTACTATGAGCGATGGGGTCCTGCACAAACACCACACGATCTGCCAGAGTTAGAGCAGTCACGGATTTTTCGCATGACAGATTTCAGTGTCAGTCTCTCCGGCGAGCCGTGCTCGGCTGGAAAAAATGCGACATCAGTTAGCATTTAGCAGCATTTTAATCAAAATCTGATAACAGATGTGGGGTTATTTTAAAGTGGATTTTCGATTGAAGATAACGGGGACTTTCAGACCTTTTTGGGGCTTGTCGAGCTGGAAAGGCGCAAGACTTTGAACAAATGAAGATAATGTCGTGCTATTTTGGAAAGTATCTAAAACTTTGAGCGGGAGGTTGAGTTTCAAAATGTGCCTCCAGGCGTCCACACGTAGACAGTGTGAAAGTTTCAACAGCTCCCTGTGTGGCGCTGAGGTTCCTCCAAGTCTAAACATATAAAAACCCCTAAAACAGACACTTCTCCGCAGCAATGCAGCAACATTAAAATAACAAAAAAAAAATCTCTGTGGAAATAAGAATAGTTGTTCTTTTCGGTCGGGCCCCGTCACTGAAATGAGGGGAGACAACTGGCAAGAGGCTGCGCGGGGCTACATAACTGTCACAGCGGGAGCCCAGCTCACTCCCTCTGCTCCTGAAAGTTATCCTCCCACCTCCACAACTCTCCCTTAATCCACCTCTCTCCCTCTTGGCCGTAATCCTCTCATCCCCCTCCTGTCTCTATCTTCCTCGCTTAACTTTCTCAGGTTCCCTCTCTCCCCCTCTCTCCCCTCCTGCTTCATCCCTCCTTCTTCGTTTTGACCCAGAGAGGGGAAGTCGACTAATATGGTAAAAATCAAAGGGAGACACTTCGGCGAGGTTAATGTAGATGACCCCTCCCCTCCTCCCCTCTCCTACTCACTGAAGCCCAGTAAAGTCGGTGTAAACACAGAATGAATCAGGGCTCTGCAGGACTCAACAGTAAGAAAACTTCTTTGGGAGCCTAAACTGCTGTAATTAAGTGCAGTTTTCATTAAAAGACAGACACACTAGTGACCAAATCACCCAAAAGAACATCTGTGTCTGCTCAATACAACATGTTTATCTCCTTCCTTTCCTCCAGCAGCCTGTTTTTCTTCTCTGCTTCTCTGAATTTTGATTGGCACCTTCCAAACGGCTTGTGTCCGGCGCTGTCTTTGGCGAAGCGCGAGGTTTGGGAAATGCGCCTCTGCCCCTGACGCTGTGAAGATTCCCTGGAAAGGAAGGAAGAAGGAACCTTCCTGTGACAGCCCGCCGAGCGGATGGTTATCGACATCAATCGAAAGCAAACAAAGAAGGAGAAGATAAAAAACAACAGGGCTGTTTGGATAACCAGAATGTCAAGCTGCTCCGGCGCTGGGCGACCGGTGAGCGGCTTCCTCCGGGCCGAGCTGCTCCGCGGAAGTCAGAATAACAGCGTTAGTGTGTATCCGAGGAGAGCACGGGGGCATGTGGGTGGACGTCTGTGGGCCTTCTCGTGCGTGATGTGCGTGTGCGTGTCTATTTGTGACACGTACAATGCAGCAGGACCACACAGTCCTTCTGGTATGTGGGATTTCCAGGTTCAAAATAGGCTCCACTGTGGGAGGAGGGCAGGAACAAACAGCAGAGAAAGAGAGGGGGGGGGGGGAGAAGTGAAGGAGAACAAGGGGAGGGGGGCGCATGATGTTCACGGCGACGAAGAGAGAATTTAGTCATTTTCGTTGGAATGCGTCTCTCCGCCTTCAGTCGGCCCACCTGTCGACAAACACGGGGAAGTTTCTGCGGTATACTGGCACGGGAGGTGTTACGGTACGACACATGGAGAGGGGCCAAGTCTGTTAAACTGCCGCTGTTAACGCGTGAGATTACAGCGCGGAGGAGGGAAAGTCGAACTGCTGCCATGCAAACATATGAGCAGCCTTCAACACGTTAATCACACCCCCTCGAAAAACACTTTCTCACTATGCTCGCGCAGGAACCCGAAGAGCGAGGTGGGACATTCGGTGCCGAGTCACTGTGCAGACAAACGCTGTCCAGACCTGCAGAAACGCACTTTGAATTCAAGCGAGGAGCCGAGCGTTTCCAAAGACACCCAACATGTGTCATTACGTTTTCTGTACATTTGTATAAAACAGTACACAGCTGCACAAGACATCTGGACTATTTTCATTTATGGAATATGTAAAAACCACAAAACATGGGGCTCTGTTTTTTAAAGTTCCACCAAGTTTAAACATCTCGCATTTTCAATAAAAACTTGGAACAAGCCATTACACGTTCACTGATCGTGACAGCAGAGTTTGGTGTGGCCTGTGCTGAGAGACATTCACAAGTGTCCTGTATAAAAAGAGTAGTTGATCAGCAGAGGTCAAGACTTTTTGTCCCCGGTATGGATCAAGCCCGTGAGTCAGAAAATAGGATGTTCAGCTATTCCCATGATGCAACATTTAGTGAGAGCTGGAGCACCATGTGCCTGGTTGGTGTCACAGGCTTTCTGTTTAAAACGTGAAGGCTTCATGACATCATCAGGCATATTTCTCAGCCCTTAGTGAGAGCAGCCCTCAGAGAATGAAACAGCAGACAGGGCAGTGAAAACCTGATGTTCAAGGGGTTTAGTCATGTCTGTCAGCACAACACACACACACACACACACACACACACACATAAATATCTTAAACCCAACTGTTGAGATCCCATAAAAACATGCACACTCGTAATAACGCGACGCTTTAAGAAACGCGGTGAGAAAAACGTGTCGAAGTGGAGCCTTTGGCGCAGTTAAAGTTAAAGTTTCGGTCTCCGTGTGATCAGTTTAACCGGATAACTCCGACGTGGAGGGTGCTGCCCTCGCTGTTTTGCGATGAAAGGTGAATCTCTCCCTCTCCGATGCCCCCTCGGTGTAAAGAAAAAAAAAAAAAAACACACGTGTGCCGTGTGCGCAGGGCGGCACGACTCACCCCGTGTGAGTCACCTGTTGCGCCTCCAGAGAGCCGCGCGTAACGGGGGGGGTGGGGGGGGACGGAGGGAAAACTCTCCCGAAGTTCGTATAACTACAGAGAGAGTTTTAGGGAGACATCGGGAGCCGGGGAGGTGCGCGGCTGTCAGGCGGGCGGGCTGCTGGTAAAAGTTTGGGAGTTCGTGCGTAACTCACCGGCGCGCCCGGGCTCCAGCAGCGCGGCGAGGAGGAGGACGGAGAAGGCTCCCCGTAGAGATAAAGATCTGTGTCGGCCCTCCATGTTTCTCTGCCCCGGCGTCCGGAGCTTCTCATTCAGACCGGAGAGCCGAGGAAAAGCAGCGGAGGGTCGGGTCTGCTGCGTCCGCCTGTGCCGTGCGCTCCGCTCCGCTCCGCAGCTGGAGAGTCACTGCTGAACCATCACAACACACACACACACACACACGCGCTGCTCTGACAGGAAACCGGAGGAGGAGGGAGGACTCTCTCTCTCTCTCTCTCTCTCTCTCTCTCTCTCTCTCTTTCTGTGTGTGTGTGTGTGTGTGTGTGTGTGTAATTACCTATCCAAATACCTGGAATCGGAACAGTGTTCATTTACATAAACGCGGGGCCGTGAGATGTTGCCAGCCAACTTTCTGAGATCTCACAGCGCTTCCACAACTTTTTCACAAGTCCCATAAACACACCAGAGTCACTCAAACGTCACACGAACTCACCACTAATGACCAATAAGCTTCAGACCTATTCTGAGTGATAAAAAATACACCTGCCATATTCTGAAAATACCACTGATAACAGAGTGCAACAGTGTAATAGTCTCCAAAAAGACCCCCCACACTGTGAATAAGGTGTAAATAATGTAATAAGTTCTAAATAATTGTAATGAGTTATACTGTCATCACTGAGAAGTAAGAAACCTTTACTGTGGGGGAGAGGGGACTTTCCTGAATTAAAAACAGGATGGTGAGTATATTATAGTTTGAAGTAGATATTGTTATAGTCAGCATGACCACTTTTAGGTCAGATCATTTTTAAAAAAAGAGCGCTGAACACACAACACTGGTGTCAGTTCAGTGTGTTTTTGTCAATTCAACAGGCAGCAGCTCTTCAGGTTTTTTCCCTCCAGACCGCAGTGGTCGACCAGTGCTGCCATCCACGGAGTCGTGTCATCAGTGTGGTAAAAAAAAAAAAAAAAGTAAACTCAAAAAACAAAATGAAATATGAAAACCCCAGGGGATTAATGTTATAGACCTTCATTTTCAGGTTTGACCCACATTTTGGGGTTGAGTGGGTGGGAGGGTTTTGCTGGGAGAACTAAATGAATCATGATCATTGTCTTTAAAGCCTCATATGACCCTGTTCACAATCTGTATATTTTTAATTTGACTAAATAACAGCAAACTATGTGAATAAAGTAAGTAAACACTTAAAACGGGACACCACTATGACTCAAGAAAAGCTCAAGAAAAGCTCAAGAAAAATGGAACTACACATTTGATAAAGCCAGTAAAGTTTCATTTGGTTGTATCTGATCATTCAGGTTTTCAGATGTTATTTCAAATTAAGACTGGATTTTCTTTTCAAGCTTTTCACATGTCACCATTATAATATTGACTGTTTTCCCTGAGGCCTCTCACTCTGATTGGCTGCTCCATTTCATAAGGAGACAGCTGGGACATTGTGTACCTGTGCGTGTGTGTGTGTGTGTGTGTGTGTGTGACTGACGAGCTCGCTGACTGAAGAGCGGCAGTGTTGGCAGCATTTTGATGGCGGCAAAGAAGGACGGCGCAGTGTCAGAGAGATAAAGCTGAGCAGCCTGCCTGTCTGTCTCTCTGGTCATATGAGGCAGCAGGTCTGGACATGCTGCTCTCTACCAACACTGGAACTGAGCCACACACTCTCTAGAGTCTCACAGGCCCCCGTCGACCCCTCTCCTCACCAGTCCTCCGGGGTCCGGCTCCCTCGGCCACAGGTCAGGGCCCAGGAGTTCGGAGCCCTGTTTGTTTTTGGGTCCCACATGACAGCCGTAGTAGAATATGCTTCATAGCCTCGGACTACAAATAAACAGAGTTTGGCTTCATGTCTAAAAAATAAATCATTTTTTAATAAGTACTAGAGGGGAAATTCTGGGGTTTATAACCTTGGCCCTTTTTTCATTAGTATAAGAGCTGTCTCAAATGAATGTTATTTACCTGCACTCTGTGATTTAGAGATAGTCATAACTACTATTACTAACTCCTGCCTATCCGTGAATTTGCAGTTAGTTCCCTAATGTACATGCCATGCATTCCTCTGTAAAGACTCAGGAAACTGTGTAACTTTTTGAAAAACCTTCACTGTTTGCCACTTATATCATATCAATTATGATAATGTATATTTTTATAGTTATAGTTTTTACCCTTTTATTTCACCCTAAGTAGTTTTAATTATTGTATTCTGGTCGCCTCATCTGCCTGATTAACCTCTTCAATGAAGTTGTATGATCTTTGCACTGAATGAAACATTAAAAAGCAAGACTTTATGTTTCTTTCGATGCTGCACCAATCTATTGAAATGGGAGTATGTTAGAAGTATATATATATATGTATATACATACGTATGTGTATATACATATATAACCTCTATATATATATATATATATATATATATATATATATATATATATATAT
>JAOXYL010000043.1:23102933-23116848 GCA_028564955.1 Terapon puta
ATTATTATTATTATTATTATTATTATTATTATTATTATTATTATTATTATTATTATTGTTGTTGTTATTATTATTATATTTACTAGTATAATTATCGTTGTTATTATTATTATTATTATTATTATTATTATTATTATTATTATTATTATTATTATTATTATTATTATTATTTACACTGTGCTGTGGCAAAACAATTTGGGATGAATAAAGTTGTTCTTATCTTATAATTGGCCTACTCCCCATAAACCACTGAAGTACAGCAAATGAGTGCATTCAGAAACAGGATTTCTATTGACTGATTAGGAAATAAGATCAGAGGTAAGTATGACTGTTGTGTTGTTGTGTAACAAGTGTATGGCTCTTTTTTCTTTTTAACTTTGTCCTGACATGTGAGGTGTCAGCTGACATTGGTGACTGAACACAAAATGAACGGGCCAACAGGTCACTGTGCTACCTCGCTACCTCAGTCATCCCAAACACAAGCTCGCTGGCCAGCAAGCACGATGCAGCTCGTTGGAGATTTTCACTCTGTGTTGACTTTGGTGGTGCCTGTGGACAAAGTTCAGTTCAGCCAGACTAAGCCCTCATCCAACCCGCTGGCAGGCTTTAAGAATCACTGTTAAAATAGAAACATCCTTTTAATGTAGGCCATGTAGAGGCTTCTGTTGTAAATTGAGATAGTTTCATAACCAGCTGCAAACTCCACCGAGTGTTTTGAACGTAAGCTGCTGTGTTCAGTCCACCCACCTTTAAGCCGTGGCCTCTTATTATCTTGTTATCTTCTGACCTTTTTTTTTCACCTCGTAGTGTTTCATATGTGACACTTCAGTCATACTGTGGTATGTTGACTGTTGATGAAGATAGTATCTTGGGGCGAAGGTGCGGTGCTGCGTTGCACTTTTTGAGCTCACTATTATTTGCATACGTTGGCCAGGGAAACATAGACGTGCTTGGCATTCATTTCGATTTAGTCACATCGTGGTTTCATTCACTGGGGGAGCTCAGTTCCTGTCTTCCTATCAATTCATCACACTCTTCCTAAGTCTTCATAAGAGAGTGAATAAGCTTATTTGCCTAAATGTCAAACAGATTGCAACGCCTTTCTTTTAGGTCAGACAATCAGACTGATAAACAGCTGAGCCAGACTAGCAGTTGTTTTATTTAGTGAAAAATGTAAAGTAAGTACACTCAAAATGTTGTACGATGAACCATGGAGTCTGCCTTTAGAGTTTAATGGGAGCTTAATTTATGTCGGGTGATAACGTTTTCTCTTCTAAGTGTGCTTGGCTACTGTACTCTGTAATCTGCCTGAACATGTGACAGCCTGCATGTCCTCCCTCCCTCGAACCCATTTTTAGCAATGTTGCCACATTTCAAGATCTCAGCAATTACTTCAGTGAGCCTGGCGACATAATAATCAATAGGACCAAAGCTGGAAAGAACCATAGTTTATCTTTAACTTAATGCCACAGATCATCCCACAGGTTTTAGGTTTTAGAGCGTGTCCAGGCCTTGTGATGAGACCTGGGACTTCCGCTTCTCACAAAAACACTGTAAATGCTGAATGTCTCCCGTTACCTCACCGGCCCTGTAAACCGACCTTTAAGTAACAGCTCAGCGCTCAAAATGCATCATAAACATTTTTTTTCCAGAACTCATGACACAAGACGCTAGTTTCGGGTTTTTCGTGTCACCGGACGGTTTACGGTAAAGGGGGCCAGGAAAGCAGGAAGAGAGACTGATATACAGAAATGGACTCTCGATGTAAGCCTGGGATGCTTCTTGGTTGGTCAGATGACCTTGCGTGTTTATAAAAAAAAAAAGCAACTGTATTGTCCTTTCATTTATTGTATTTTCCTCGTGACTCCTCAGCCTCGTGACCCCCTGTCACCCTGCAGCCGGCCTGTGGAGGTGCTGGTCCCTAATGATTAATAGCAGCTTGTGTAAGGCCGTCCTTATCTCTGTAACATACGCGGGAGGCCAGGATTAATGTGAGCATGGGAACAAATAACAGCTGATAAGAGTGGGCGGAGGAGCATGTGGAGTGTGTGCGCACCCGGCCATGCATGTGTTTGCATTATGCGCGTGTGTGTGTGTGTGTGCGTAGAGGGCGGGCGTTCGTTCTTGCAGGAGTCGTCCAGCCCCCGCAAGGCTGGAATGTGCCTCCGTCGTACCGCACTGCACATACCATCAGCTCACACACACATGCATGCACGCCGCCCAGTGTATTAACAACCCACAAACTAATTTACACATCACGCTTGTATACAAAAGATCGACACCAGTAAATGACATCATACGAGCAAAGCTAATCCGCGCTTTGCATTGTGTTTTTCACTTCAGAAACAGAGCCGATTAACAAAGAAAACGATGACACAAGTGAATTATAAGTTTGCCAGTAAAAAAAGAGGAACTTCAAATTTGCCCCTGTCATTGTTTGACTATTCACGATAAACAGCTGCGCGTCAGTGTGGAGAAGAGCTTTTTCGACATAATCTCTTTTCGGCTCTTCCTGTATTTCCTCTTCGACTTCATCACTTATCTGGCTTTTCCTGGCACGGACGCAGGAAAGACAGACGTCAGCAGCACAGTGCGAGGCGTTGTTCGGGAAAGGCTGCGAGAGGGCAGGGGCTTTTGGATAGAGGCAGATTAGAGTGTTTAGTGCCAAACTCGACATCACTCACAACAAATAGGGAGAGAGAGAGAGTGAGAGAGAGAGAGTTTGGATGCAAAATGAAGGGCTATTATCATTAAGTTTAATGGATTGAAATCGCTGCAAAACTGCATGGTTGTCAAAACAGTTTTCTCTCACTTCAAGGGAGAGTCGGAGGGAGGGTGTAGATTATAAAGTAAAGAGGAAGGGAGAGAGAGACCTGGAAAGGAGGGCAGGTTTAAACAAGATCCCTTCTGTATCTGATTTGAGGAAAAAGTTGTAATGATTTGTTTCCAGATTACACTCTAACAGTTTTCTAAGTGGCACCTCGTTATCAAGGCTTTGACAAACTGCACCAATCAATGATTAGAATCAGGCGCGAGAGAGACACCTAAGACAGGAGCCGGTAACGACTGCAGTAGTTTTCATCAAGTACATGCGGAATAAAACTCCTTAAATGCTGGAAAGCGTTGATGGATAATATTGTCCCACGGTGATGCACAGAGCGGACATCATGGAGACTGAATGGCAGATAACAGCTAGGAAAAGAAAAAAAGTCTGACATCCACACGGGAACATTCTTACTCATTTGTGATTAAAAAAAAAAAACATTTCCAGAGCAGGATGTTTTTCAGAGCATTACACAAGTGATTCATGTGGAGATTTTCTGACCTGCCACTGAGGGTTATGATGGGTTTAAGGATAAAAACCTGCCGTGACAAAACCCAACCTCCCAGAAAATTCTAATCATTTACTGCGAATTTGATTTCACAATTTGGAAACATACAGCAATTAGTATTTCTAGTGAAGGAAGTGCCTCATTCGTGTAATGCGCCATAGAAAGCTGGTTTGGCTGGATGAAGGCTCAACAAAGTGTTTTTTTTTTTAAATTTACTTTCTAAATGAGACATATTTGTTTTCCGATCTGACTCCTCCATGAGCCAGATGACATGATTGCTAATAAATGATGCAAAAAATGACCCTTCACTGATATATTGAATGGTTGGTTAGTTTTAATCACACAAATGACTTCAAATTGGGAAACCAAACCAACCAAAAGAAACCAATATGGACTGATGACAAACCTCACCATGCTCTGTAACAAAGCTGCACAATGTTGTCCTCATAATTCCTGGAAAGCATAAATACAGCTCATTTTATGCATTAAATGTGGCTGATAATGTTCATTTTCTTGTTGGGCATGATGTTCCCTTCGTTTCTGAGCGATCCCTACTGTATGTGCAATGCAGGATTACTGCGCATCACCAAGTGCACTGTAACTGTCAGTAGGATATTTATTCATACCTTTTGTTCTAAAATGAGCGCTAAATTGAAAGGTTCAGTGAGAATACAAGGCAAAGCACAATTTTAAACTTTATCTGTAGTAAGAAAAAAAACATGTTTTGCTTTATCAGCACAATCTTTAATAGTCTGTACTGTGACCTATAAAATGAATGTACAGTTTCCTAACAGGCAGTTATCGAGCAAATATAGAAATGATAATAACAAAACTGAATTGTGAAGCAATCTCCATCTGGGTTTCATGTACGAAGTGCAATTCTTCTAAATCTGATGATTATTGTTGCTTTTATTATGTACGCTCGAGTCCAGGGTTAATCAGCTTGTTGGAATGTGTGTGCAGACTCTGACCAGATGTGAGGCTGATCTTCAGTGACACGACCAACATGATATTAATAACGAGCGACAGTGTTGGGGAAATGATTGTGTGATTACTGTAAAACTACATTTCTTCCTGAGTCTCTGGCCTTTTTTACTGTAACCCTCCCTGCCTCGGTTTGGCCGCTGAGTGCTGTTTGACTCCCTCTTACCACCACCTCCTCCTCCTCCTCCTCCTCCTCCAACTCCTCCTCCTTCCTGGCCGAGGACTGTGTGAATGTGTGTCTGTGGTGTACCTCAGACATCAGATGTCACGGCTCCGCTTTGCTTTTAGAGGTTTGACTTTTCACCCTCGCTGTTTGCTGCGAGTCCTGGTGGGAGGGAAGTACAACACTGATTCTTCAGAGACCTGATTCAAGGGACACGGAGCATGTGATATCATTCGCACGCACAAAAATGCGTTGACACATGAAACATGCTCGCACATGCTGTGCATACATGGAGGCTGACAAACACACACGCACACGCACACACACCTTAAAGCATGTGTGACTGGTCCTGGCTCAAGTTATCCCAGCTGTGGTTCAAATAGGGGGGAGGGGGCACCAATATATGTGTGTGTATGTGCAAAAACCATACCACCATAGTTACACAGAAGTGTCTGTTTACAGCTGGGATGTTGCTTTATAAAGTGTGTGAATGTGTTAAGGGTGGGATTGGGTTAACAGGCTATGTCACATGATGTCTCTTTTTTCCCTGAGTAGACATTTATTAACCAAGAGATGATAAAAACATGAGACAATGCCATTTAACACAGCAGGCATTTAGACGTAATTCGGTAAGAAAGGCAAAAGTGTTTCTCATCACATTAACGGTGGCTCTGTTTTATTCAAGTGTCCCAGTGAGCCAGCATGAGCGACGGCAGGCCGCTACAACCGAAGCAGCTAAATGGATTTCAGCCATTGTTCATTTTATTATTCACACTTGTGTTCCTTTTTACAGAACAATGCAAAGTTCAAGTTCAAGTGTATTTGTCACTCATAATCATTTGGGGGTATAATCGTGGTGAATGAAATGCGACCCTGTCAGCTTCCATAAGTGTAAAGGAGAAAAAGAATGAATAATGAAAATAGATAATAAATTAACTAAAGTAACTTTGAATGATGATGCAGCCTAAGTAGAAATAGAAGCAGTCTTCTTCACCGCAGTAAGTAGAAAATGGAAAGTCACTCTCTGTCGGCTGTGGTGATGCCCTGGTGGATGAAGCATGGCGTGGCCTCGTTGGGTGGTCCGGCTGATAGGCCAAGTTGGTCATGGCGTACAGTTTCATTACACTTCTGCTTTTAATTGATTCACACATTGAGGCAGTTCAGTTCATTATTCAGCACCTATTTACAAAATCAACTAATATTTGAATAAACAACAGTAAGGAGCATCAATTTGCATAAATCTAGCTGAGCTAACACAGAGTCATTTAGTCGAGTAGACTTCTTGCTATTACTGGTGTGTATTATGTCCGAAGAGTAAAAATGTCTAAATAAGAAAATGACATCCATGGATCCTGTGGTCACTGTGGCGATGGCAATTATAGGGTACAATTATGGGATACAAGTACAGTTTCTCTTCATTTCCCCTGATTTAGTTAAGATGTGATCAGACTGAGGGCAAGAACAGTTTTACATATCATTTTGTATATCGTCAATTAAAAGATGGCATATTCTAAACTTCGCTTGCACTAGCTAACATTGCCCATCATAAGCCAGTGGTCATACCAGACCAAGAAAGATGGCCTTTGCAAAATCCCTGAATGACATGAAGTGACCATTAATTGCAGGAGAAGTAATCTCTTCACTGATGGGTATCAGTGCTTCTGCTTTTTTTAAGGGAACTATACCATGAAAGTCATTCAGAGATTCTAGCTAAAGAATAAAACACTTCAGAATCAAAGTTTTGAGCTTGCCCATAGCACACATAACGGATCCTTACCTTTTCACACATCAGACATAATTGATGGATTCATTTGGGTTTTTTTTTTCCTATTACCACACAATTGCTACATTCACTTGTAGAGAAGCCGAGATGTACAGCACGAGTCAGGTTATGGAAGTACAACCGCACGACTTGTAAAATGCTTCCTCTCATTTCTCAAACTGGCAGGACAGGAGTGCTCTGTGCTCAGCTGGCAAAACCATCACACACATACACCCACACACACACCCACCCACACGCACACACACACAAGGGGACATCTGCTCAAACACTCACCCTACATGGCGCTAAGTGAAAATCAAGAGATGTTTTGATCCGAGAGAAATGCCACTGGAGGAGGAGGACAGAGAGGAATCCAGACATTTTAAATGCAGATCTAAAGGAAGAGAGATTAAGAGGGAGAGTAACAAGCCCAAAAAGGAAGGTGCAGATACAGAATAACACATCAGGCACACTACAATAAAAAAAAGGTTTGGTGGTGATTTTCTGCACAGACGTGGAAGGAGTACGCGCATGCTGCATGTCGCGCAGATTTTTCGACAATCGAGAGAGACCGAGGGAGCTGCGGGGAAGCGGGGGGCTCATCAGTCAGCAGAACATGATCTGTGCACGGTGCCGCCCTGTGATTTCCCCACTGCCGCTGCTAATCTACTTCCTAACCTCTGCAGCTCTGCCTCTGCCGCCAGAACAAAACCCCCGAGAGGGGAGGGAGAGCAGGCAGGAGATGAGAGAGGAGGGAGGGGAGGCCGTTCTCACGCTGCCTTCAATTTTGTAGAATTCAATTGTTATAATTTGGATGGCGTTTTTTTTTCTGTAATTTATGGGTTTTGAGTTTGCCTTTCATTATCCTCGCCTTTTGATTTTATTTTCTCAAATGATTTTGGTACAATAGATCAGAGGAGTCGCGCTGCACACGGTAATAGATCATTTGTGCAGACAGTTCATTAGCATGCTTTTCTTGCAGACTTAGGCATTGGCAGATAGGTTTAAGTTTGGAGGGAGGTCTCAGCGAGTGTTTGGGTTCTTTGAGAGAGGAGTTTGTATGAAAGGCAATGTGTAATTTCAGGGCTCATCGATGTCTTTTATGTGGTTTTTCCTGCTGTTTTTTATTTTCATATTTTACGGTGTTTTCATCTGAATTATTTATCACATTTACCACATTCTTCCACATGCCGCTTGAAACTGTATGTGTTTTCATGAAACGCACATTGTAATGACTGTAATTAAGAATGATAGTAGTCAAAAAGTGTATGCTTTGGTTTGTATCTTTCATCTTTTTTTCCCCCAACATGTCCGCATTACAGAAAACGCAAAATAATATTCTTATCTTAAAAAACTACAAATACAAAGATGAAGCTGGTGTTATTTGATTTTTCTCTCTTGTTGTCAGGAAATCACATAGAATAACTCTGCCGCCAGATAGGAATGTTGACATTAGACATTTCTGCAAAACCCCAAATTACTACGGCCTACTCCCTGTTGGAGGATTTCTTCTGCTCAGACAACTACAGCATGATAAAGGTAAAAGAAAGGAAAAGAGAAGTCCAAAACTAACAGTTTCTTAGTCTGCCTCTAGATCATTTTCTGCAAATGTGTCAGGAGAATAAAGTAGTTTTTGCCCTTGACTTCTCACATAGAAAAGACAAACCCTTGGCTTTTGTTAGAGAGCGGCTCATCCCAGTCGAGCTTCGTCCACAAGCAGCACATGCACAAACACTAAAACGCAGACGCACTGTATTAATACACAACATGATGTTCTGTCGTGATGTTCACAAGCGTTCAAACAGTGCACTCACAAGAAACACATGAGCGCCGTTTTTTTTGTGTTGATGCTGTTGCAGAGCACATATGGATCTCAGCTTCTCACCGGGGTACTTATGTGTCACAGCTTTCATCTGATGAGTCAAAGAGGTGTGGGTCTCTGGGATGAGTAACTGGCTCAAAATAGCAAGAGAAAGGATATTTTTCATTACGCCGACATAGATCTATAAATTTTTGTGTCGAGGGGGCAGTTAGAAATTAGCAGTACCTAAACAGCATGAGCTTATTATCATCACACTGAGCGCCTTCGTTTCTTCTGACATATTTTTGATGTTTGCATGAAATAAACATCTGTCGGATTCAGAGAAGAAAGAGAACAGACAGAGAGCACATGTGAAAGGCCTTCAGAAATCCTTCAGAAACAAGAAGATCTGCTTCTGCATTTGGACTGCAGACTCATGGCTAAAGTAAGACAAACATATAAATGCCGGTTTTAAAATATGTGCTCGGGAATCATGCTCATATGATTATACGTCAAGATCATAAGTCCAAACAGACATATCCCAAATCAGGAGCCAATGAGTCATTTCAGTGAAAAAAAATGTGTAGGAGGATCACAAGGTGATGTACATGGGTCTAAAAATTGTTTGTGTTTATATTAAGGAGTGGGGAGCTCAGGAAACTCATGGCTCATTTTCTCCACTATATTATAAACCTGCCTTGGCAGTTAATGGAGATGTGGACTTTTTCTACTAAGAGACTCTATTAAAGCAGCATTGTGAGCTTGTAGAAAGGCTTGTGGTCTCACAAACCAATATAAATGGTGGTAAAATATTTCATTGTGATTCATATCTGAGTTGAAGAAAACTATTCCCCAACAACAGTTCAACTACCATGTCAGGACTGAAGGACAGAAAAACTTACTGCTTATTCAAGAAAGTTTATAAATGCAAAAAAACCCATGTAATTAAAAGATGAAAGAAGCCGGGAATGTTCTTTAATCCTTATATCCTGTTTAAAGATTGGTAATCAAAGTTCAAAGGTACAAGTTCTTCACATTAAGAACACACTGTTATCCCCACGCTTATTCTGACATCATGTGTTTTCTGATGTGACATCCGTATAAACACACAACATCATTTGTCTGTGCCTTGCATTTAGTTTACGTACAAAAGAGGTTTTTTTAGGGTTATAGAAACATCATACTTTGCGTTAAAATGAGAGCTAATTTAAGGTCAGGGAACACTGTAGTTTGAGTAAAACTAAATACTTTGCAAGGGGCGGCGACAATCATTGTCATGGTTACAATAATAAACATGCGGCGTAAGTTCGGGAATGACCGCATTCATGTTTTTTTTAAAAGAAAACATGATGGACGGACAGTTTTCCCATGTTAAATTCTGATGTTTATTTGTTGATCCAACCATCCACTTCAAGTTTAGAGAATCTGAGTGCTCACACACTCTTTGCCCTGAACACTGTGAGAGGACCGACTGTGTTTAAGTCCATCTTTGTGAAATTGCTTTGTTAGCACTCGTTAGCTTAGCCACATTACCTTCTCTTGTATTGCGTTATAGCCACCAGAGTTTCCAGTGGTATCCTGCTCGCACATCAGCTCCTATAAATCCAAGTTTATATATTATATTATTATAATAATATATTATATTATTATTATATTACATATTCATATATATTCATGGAGTCTGCAGCTTACTAGGGGATGCTGGGCCCATAAGAGGTGGTGATGGAGGTCCTGCACCACTTATATGTACTTCCTCTGAGTGCCTTGCACAACATGCCCTCCCAGCAGCTCAGTGAAATAGCTGGTCATCACAGCTGTTCACGTTCAACCACTTCTCTTTCTCTGTCCACCAGTCTCCATCTCGTTATCTTCTCCCACACCATCACCATGAACCACTGAACCTGGCCAACACATCTGGAGGGGCTGTGTGCTTCCATGCCAAAGATATGAATGACCAGAAAACACTGAACTATCCAAAGAACCAGACATCTTTACTCCTCCACCAGCCCCTCTGACCAGCCTACGCCCAGTCCAGAACCAGACTCTGCTTCATCACCTCCCCTCGCCACAGTCCTGGTGGGATATGAGAAGCCCCACTGATGAATCTCCTGCTGTCACTGCCATCCAGGAAGGTCTGACAAAGGTTGAAGTCTGAGCTGAACCTGAAGAGTCCAGCTCAGCAGACTCTGTTGTTTGTTTTCCACCTGCTCCTGCCAGCACAGTCCTGGATGAACCAGCAGAGCAGCCAAAGCCTCGCTCAGAACCACAAGAGAAGAAACCTGTGGAATCACAGGTTTAGAAACACAGTCTGCTGAAGACATAATCTGTTTTCATTCATTCATATTCTGTATTCCCTATTTCTCTGTTTGATTATTCCTTTGGCCAAACTGTATGAATTCCCTTTCAAAATAATAAGGCCACTGTTTCTTTGCAGTCAGTCCACATCAGTCATCAGTTTGATTTCTATGAAAACAAATCAAACTTAAACCTAAAATGTTCTCCTGTAGAAAGTAGAAGCTGTATTAACTGCGGTATAACATGTTATCTGAATGATAGAGGGGTAACCTTTATCATGTTATACCGCAGTCAATGACAGACAATGTAACAAATAGAAATAAAAAAATAAGTCCCCTGTAATCCTTTGAGGTTGATTTATTATTAATTTTAATGCATTAAAAACATGGAAATTTAATGTTAAATTGGTAGATAATATTGCATTGGCATCTGTCTTTCTTGGACTCATCTTTAGTATCTTTCGAAGCATTTTACAGGTAGATTGAAAACTTCAAATCAAAATGTAGATTTAATGACTTCTTTTAGTGGCTTCCTTTTACTGCACATAAAATACTGCAAAATGACAAAAATGTTCACGAGTGACTGACAAAAAAAAACAAAAAACAAGTAGGACAAGCAGCCTCAACACATCGTAAAATCTCCCTGACAAATGATTGATTCTGTGTTTGGAGATATGATCAATATGCCTGGAAATAGATGCTGCTCTATCCTATTGCACATAACAAAACGCTGAGAATCTGAAACAAACACAGATATAACTATCAACTTACACTTTACTTTCAGACAGAATTATAATTTAAGGCAACAGAAATGGATGGAAACCCAAAAATTAAAGTGGTAAGATGTGTCTATGCGGGCATTTTGCCCAGAGTTTCTCACGAAAGGGAAAAGATGGATGGAAGAGTGGCAGAGGGAGAGGAAGCCATGAGGAAGTACTTGAAATGATTCAACGTGGCAAAGTGACAGAGGTTTTGTGGTCGGAAAACACCGAGTGGAGTCTGTACGGGACGTGAGAAACAAAATAAAAAAGGGTTGAGGGGTTGGGAGGGAAGTGAATATCGTTTCATCTGTTATATCATCATAACTCAGCGTTCGCCTCACACATATCCTCAGCACTTGACCTGCCAGACTGCCATTGCGGAAAGGCCCTCCCAACAGGAAAGCGATCATTTATTTCCCTTTGCTGACCAATGCTGGTAGTGGTGGCTGTGGGCAGTATTTGTTTTGGGTGGGCCATCTCCTCTTAATGAAACCCAGCGGGCTGGAGAGTCCGTCGAGAGGCGGGGACGTCGTCAGCAGCGATCGGTTTGGGTGGGTTTCTCTGCAATGAAGGAAATGAGCGACATTTGATCCGCGCACGCTCTCAGAAAACTGGATACAGTTGGAGCTGCAGAGCAAGCAGCCACCTGCCATGTTGTGCTTTTTTGTCCTGTTTACTTGCCCTTATATTCCCCGCATGGCTGTGAGAGTAATGATACGTGTAACTGTGAGCAAGCCGAGACTTTCCTGTATTAAGACAGGAAATAATGTTTCACTTGGTGTCTTGTTTCTGTGGTTGTTACATGTGCATGTACGTTCTTTTTCCAATCGGCGCTTCAAAAACATGCATCCCTCCCTCATCATCCTCCTTCTCCCACTGTGAGCTTTTGTAGTTGCGGCGAAACAGATGGAATGTGTATTTGATTGTGCGGTTTGTGTGTCTCTGTTCTGGGATGGTTTAATGGCACTTTTTGGTTCGAGCTCTTTATGGACTTGTCATGTGCTGCAAATTGTCTGTGAATGCAGTCATCGCTGTGTGTGCGAGTGTGTGCGCGTGAGACAGAAAGTGAGACAGTGAGCGCACACAGCTGTAATTCAGCGGAAAGCACAGAAGACAAAGCATCTTCTGGACAGCAGTATAGACCAGCATATGTGTCACAAACACAGTCAGAGTCATAATGCTGCATAAACACACTTGTAAATCACACACTTAACCAACGAAGGAGAATAAACACATTTTTACAAGCTGTGCTATTTAAAGTACTGTCTTACAGTACATTACTGACGAAAGTAATTAAATCTACAGACAAATATATAAACCGAGATTTGGGTTCCAGTTGCTCTGATGCAGAGAACACAATAGAAATAAAATACCATAAACAGAATATGTACGGTAACAAATAGAAATACAATAAAGATACCTAAAACAATATTTGGACATCAAAACGTACATATGTGTTTATTGGGCATTTCATTTGAAAGTCTTACCATAAAGCATCGGTTCTTCTGGTTTCAGCCTTTACACCAGATGTTGGAACAAGCCTGCAGAGGTTTGCTCCCAATCGAATCGGGAGCATCAGAGAGGCCCAACTCTGACGTTGGGTAATAAGACCTGGCTCACGGTCGGCGTTCCAGTCCATCCCAAAGGTGTTGGATGGTGTCGAGGACAGGCCCCGTGCAGGCCAGTCAACTTCTTTCACAAGCAATTTCATTATGGAGCTGGCTTTGTGTGTGGGAGCACGGTCATGTTGAAACCCTAAAGGGACAAAGTGATTGAGGAGGGACGCTGTTGTCTAAAATGTCAGTTTATGCTGGAACTAAAGGGCCAAACCCAAACCATAAAAAACAAACCAAAACTACCATGAAGTATGTGAACAAGGACACGACCCCTTGATGTAATGGTACTGTTAAAGGTTCAAACTCAGACTCTTCATCTGAAACGCTTTGTTGGGCCCTGTGAAGACCTCGAATTTAAACATTTACCACCCGACTGAAACAAAATCACTTGTCTGATCCTGCATAAGACAATGGCCTACTTTGTTCTTCAGCCTACAATGTGATATAAGCAGCTATGGACAGTCGCAGTCCTGTATTGTCACAATTAACCATAACTGAGTGACTGCGTGTTCCTTAGTAGGAATGCTATCTAGTAGTATCTCGGTCCACACCAAACATTATGAGGCTGAATTTAGCTTGGAAATAATAATTCTTATATTACTTATATTATTATTATTATTATTATTATTATTATTATTATTATTATTATTATTATTATTATTATTATTATTGTTGTTTTGTTTTGTTGTTATTGTTATTGTTATTGTTATTATTGTTATTATTATTATTATCATCAGCCACTTTTATACAGTCTTTTGTATTATTTTGTGTGTTTTATTCCATTTTTGAATGTATTTCTTTGTATTAGAACAACTAGTATAATCTTTTAGATTTGTGTTTGAAAGGTGCCACAGAGCTACCTTGCCTGTCAGTATGTCCATACACATGTCAATACACAGCCCACGCAGTCCCTCTGGTGCTGCTCACCAACAGGCTCCATCTACTCCATCTACTGGCAGCGAGCCGTGACAGTGGTCAAAGGCTTAGTGGAGATCAAACACTCACTTTAACCAGAAAAGACAAACCAAAGCTCAATTAGCCCTGTGTACATAACCATCAGCTGACTGCAATCACACCACAAGGGATTGTCGGCAGAGGAAGACAGAACCAGACCGGATTAACATAACTGAACTCTTCTCTTCTCTTCTCTTCTCTTCTCTTCTCTTCTCTTCTCTTCTCTTCTCTTCTCTTCTCTTCTCTTC
>JAOXYL010000043.1:23156279-23169974 GCA_028564955.1 Terapon puta
ATATTGCTTATCTGTTGAATTGTCTGGACCAGAAATTGTCCTGTTCAAAGATGGTCTTTGATGTTGGAAGTGACTGTTCACTGACTCATATACTATACTGTATTTTGGAGACTAAATGTGGTTGGAAAACACTGGAAAAAGCTAAGAATTGTCCTAGATTTACCTGTTACCTCACACCCATCTGAAAAGGTGTTTGGTCAGAAAGCAGAATAGTGTAGCTGTCAGGAGTTGTGAGTTGTTGCAGTGCAACCTTTATTGTGCCTCATGATGTGCATTGACCATCAGACAAAGATACCAATAATATCGGCACAGTGTAAGCGTTTTACACATACATAAATGGAAAGAATGTTGATTACTATCAATCAGCATTTGTAGATAAAATTGAGTTTACATCATAATTTAATCAAACCATCATGACATCAGGACTGAAGGTATGAGCTCAGCTGGAAGGATCATACGACAGGGAGGAGCTGGATCCACTGCAGAATCTGGTTCTTTGGTGACCTCCACAGTCTTGCTCTCACGATCCAGGACTGAATCCGTGGTTTCGGGTGGAGGGGTCGTGTGAGGTGGTTCTGGGCTGGGTGTAGGTTGCTGCACTGGGTCAGCTCAGCTGACTACGACATCCTCCTGGTTAGAAGTGATAAATTGAGGTTCATCAGCAGTGTTTACAGGAGATGGTGAAGCAGGAGCCACAGGGGAGTCTGGTTCTCTCTAGGTCTTTTTAATGTTGTTCTCAGGGTCTAGGACTGAATGAGGTTCTTCAGCTGGAGGGTTCACAGGACGAGGTGGAGCTGGATCCACAGCAGAGTCTGGTTCTCTCTAGGTCTTTTTAATGTTGTTCTCAGGGTCTAGGACTAGAGGAGGTTCTTCAGCTGGAGGACTCACAGGATGTGGTGGAGCTGACTCTATGGCAGAGTCTGGTTCTCTGGTGGGCTCCTCACACCAATGCTCAATATTCAGGACTGAAGGTATGAATTCAGCTGGAGGGCTCATAGGGCAGGGATGAGCCTGAGTCACCGCAGATTTAAGTTCAGGACCAGTTGTTGGCTGCTCTGCTGGTGGATTGAAACCAATGCTGGCAGGTGGTTCCGCAAGAGGGGTCAGAGGAGCAGGTGGAGGAGAATCAGCAGTGGATGGAAGCTGCTACACTTGTTCGCTCACTGCTGGCTGGATGCTGATGTGAGTTTGAGGTCTCCCTTGCTGCAACTTTGGTGATGATGTTAAGCACCTCTGTTGCTGTCTTACTGGAACTGGGGAGCGGCGGCTTCTGGGGAGTTGAGCAGCTTTCTGGCATCAAACTCAATGTCCCTCATCTTCATGCTCTTGTTCACCTACCACACCTGAAACAAGCAGTGAGACATGATGAGCAGAACAGACACATTTACAGAATAAATCAATTATAATGTAGCAGTTGACCATAGATTGTGTTCAGGATTGTGGTCTTACCATCTTTAGAAGTGGTCTGACCTCAGCGTCATAGTCCTCCAGTTCAAACTCCCAGAGCCTTCAAAAAGGGAAGAGAGAATTATTACTATCACTGTATGTGTGTGTGCGCTCTCCACCACTACAAACTGACTGATGTCTTCAGCAGTCACCTCAGATGGGAGCAGGTTTTTCTACTTAAGCCTCAGTAGTTCAATCATCAGTGCGATCTAAACATACAAGAGATCAAATGTATTACAAATCTACAAATGTGTAGATTTAAGAACATGACAAAATGTGAGACATTACCTACTGTACAGGGTTCTTACCTGAGACTTGTATGAGCCCATAAATGGGTGTGTCAAACATCACCCTGATGGGTCTGTAGACGCCTCTACTATCTTCTGTGAATTCCATACATGTATTGTTCCTGTATACCAACCAACGATCTTTCACACAACAGTGCTCAAACACAGTTGATCTTCCAGATACAAGTGAAGAGAGTTTGTTCAGGCTGGGTTTATAAGGTCTCCAAAGAGTACCTCATTGTTGGGTCACAACAACCAACAGTTTTTTTTATTCATTGCTTAATTAGACTGCACTACCCACTGTGCTGCAACCTAGCTGAGCAGCTCGAAGGTCTTTGACTGTGTTGGAGCTGCTGGGACATTCCCATAATATTACTAATGATCATTTTAAAGGGATCATAACAGTGTTTCATATACACATACCATCATGTTGTTTCCATGAACAGACAAAGACAGATGGTTGATGAATATCATCAGAAAATACTTAAGTGAGGTCTTGTCGTTACCACAGTTAAAAGCTGACACAAGTCGGTATGTGGAGCAAGCGCACACATGTTTCTTTATTTCCTGTATTTTTGTCTGTGTGTTCAGCATTGTTGTAGGTCATTAACACAGGATTATTAAACAAACACTGTGGCTGGTTACCTGTGATCGGCATCTGGCTACAAGCTGGCGCCCTCGTTTCTGAGCCTTTCCCAGTGTCCACTCATTGTGATTACTTTAACTCATGTATCTCTTTAACAGAGACTGTCGTGGTGTTCAGCTAGCCAAGGCTGTCAGTCCCCAGGTAACTTTTTGCACTTTGTCTTTATCTGCACCCCTGGTAGGGTAGTTTAACAAAACTTTTTTTTAAACCATGGGGACTGGTCTTGCATTTGTCAAGAAAAGTATCACTCCATGCTGATTTGAAGCAATCTAGATGAGTTGTGATGAAAGCACAAAAAATTAGCTGCCTCTGTGAAAGATTCAGGCGGCTGTTCCACTTTCCTTGTTTTATCCCTGTACAGGGAAGTCTGCTGCTCAGTCTGACCATCATGCAGTGAACTGCTTTTTTTGCTCTTCTGAAATTGTAGAGGGTCATTTGGTTTGCTTATTTCCTTATTTGATTTAATTGCATTAAAATGTATTGTTTATTTTATTATTTAACAGTATTTAGAATGTGCCTCTGTGCTTCTTGGGCTGGACCACACAGAGCCAACCCTACAAACCCGAAAGTGTAGATAATATAAGGGAT
The DNA here is from genome assembly GCA_028564955.1 of Terapon puta. NCBI lineage: Eukaryota > Metazoa > Chordata > Actinopteri > Centrarchiformes > Terapontidae > Terapon > Terapon puta. The sequence continues at coordinate 23,159,247 of JAOXYL010000043.1, forward strand.
AAAGTTACACTAAATAACCACTGCTTTGTGGGTCCCACCTCGATCTCACCTTGGTGTACAGGACTTGAACTGTGACCAGACAGTTGTCTCCTAACCAGCTTCTTTGGCTAGTTTAAAGAAGAGATATTATAGTACACAACTGACCATCGTGAGTGGCATAAATGCAATTCAGTATGAAGTCCATGTCCTACTAGGTCAGTATACTAGCCTCAAGCACAAACCCAAACCCACTTCATGTGAAACCATAAAAAGTTCACACTCTGTGTCAGTGAATTACAGCACAGTAACACTGTGAGTATATCACAAGTACAGAGAAACAGCACAACACCTGAAATTTACCATGAGGGAATGACACCGGAAAACAAGATAAAACCTGCTGCTGTGAGAGGCAGAGACCATGGTTACACATTATAAAAGTGAGAAAACACCTCCCTGTGTTCAAAGGAGGGAGAGTGAATAGTTTAATAACACAAGTAATATAAAATGAGACATCCACAGATAGATAAAGAGCAGCAGAATGGAGAGGTAATGAGAATAATTAGCATGAGAATAGGTATTCTTTCAAATCAAACTTTTTCATGCTTTTTAAAATTCACTAACTCCAATTACACCACTGTTTACTATGCCTGTAACATCTGTCCAAAGTATCGCTTTGACCACACACAGACCTAGTTACATTATTCACAGTTGCCATGTGGTCTTAAAAGCAATATGATAAGCCCATAATTGGGGAAACATCAGCCAACTATGAAGACATTCCCATCTAGGTCTGTTGTAATAAGGTGTGTGGTAGAATTTTGGGACCATTTTCCATGTGGGAGAAAATATCCCACAAACTGATTTTATCCACGTGACTTCAGCAAGGTTGAGTGGCTGGCTTTGCAATCGTACAGCATGGCACAATCCCCCCACTTTCACTATGATTTAGCACCTCTCGACTGAGGCACAGCGCCATGACAACACTGCAGGAAACCCTGCCCTTCCCCGCATCATGTGACACAGTCATGGCTGGAGAACAGAAACGCTCGGGAGGCAGCTCTTTCCACAGAACAAAAAGGAGAAGCAGTGATATCTTGTGGCTATAAATATAGCAAATAAGCCATTACTAATGAGTGTAAACATGAATGTTTGTTTCCTCGTGATTTCAGAGGTTGCACTCGGTTCATATCTGGGTGTGTTTATGAGCACACTATAAAGCCACAGCTACAAACACTGTGAGAAAGGCAATAATTTGGCTGCTTACATCAGAGTGTCAGCTCCGAGCGCCCCACAATAATCCTGTTTACACCACTGGAAATGCTTTTTTTAGTGTCTGCTTAAAGTATGAAAAGTTGCAGCAGCTTTGATTGAGCTCAGGATACAAATGGTCTCACTATAAATGTGAAATCTCTCAGTTGTAGCATTGGTAAGAACTGCACAGTAATGTTACCAAGTACAAACATATTCATGCCTAGGCACTGGATAATACTACGTACTATAAATGTGATTATTTTGTTGTCATCTTGGAGAGGTTGGTGTGTGCACCAGCATGGACTGAAACCACAAAAAGGGCTGTGCAGTTGCTGATGATAAGCAGTGATAAGAGATGTGCTGATTTGGAAAATGAAGCAGGCACAGGTTCATCCTGCTTCAGTGGACTGTCAGTCTCGTAATAATTCTGAATGTGTTCGTCGTGGCTGCTGTGGCTCCACACACCAGTTATCTGGTTTCTCTCAACTGTTTATCTAAAAAGAGAAAATAATATAAATAACTATAGCCAACTATAATTTCTTTATATTTGCACAGAAACATGAGTCTATTTAGCGCTATATAGTAAAGTAAATGTATTTTATGTCAGACTGCCTTCCAGCAGTATTTTTATTGTCACATTTCACCTCCTCAGGGCTGAGCTGGCTCTGACACACTCCACTTACACTACAGAGACTGCAGCATGTTGCTGATTTTACAACCTCCACTAGTAATTTTGTCCTGCTTTGTTCTGTCCACACACTGAGATGGAATGTGTGCCTAACACCCATCTGCAGTGTGTGTGGGGCTGAATATGAATAACCCATGAGGCAGCTCTCTCCCCCTTGCTGCCAGAAGTCAATACCTGTAACAGGGCCAAGCTCTAATAGCCTCCTATTGATCTGCTGAGAGCCGATGAGCGCGCCTCTGAACACTTGTTCCTACCTGCTCCTTTAACACCTCCCTGGGCTCTGATAGCAGGGAACCAAACACCAAAGGCGCAGGAAGAGCAGTGTGAAGGACAAACCCTCACTCATTCACTCACACACACACACAGTTCTACACACACAATGGCAGTGGAGGACACCCTGGGGAGGACAGGGGAACTGGGGATAAGGTGACGATTTGAGTGCAGGTTTTCAAAATGAAAGGTACACTGCTTCAGACTGTTGCCCAGCAGTTCCCTCTGCAGCTGTGAGGAGAAATCGACCAAAACTCAGCGTGTTTTTGATGAACTCACATTAAAGTCTGAGATCAGTTAAAAGTGGGATCATGGTCAAACAAGACTTGGAGTGTGAGACCTTGCTAGCAGCACAACAGATGTTGCCCACACAGCAAAGGAATGTGTTCGGCAGGACAAACAACATAAAGATCCTTTTGTCTTTCAGAGGGCCTTTCCACATGGTTACTCTGCTTCAGTGGTCTTTGTTCAATCATGAACCACACACACACACACACACACACACAAACACGTGTATATTGTTCAGTACTGTTGTACTATGACACTAGTAATCCAACTCAAATCCATATGTCATTCAGTCTGTTTAATTTGTCTTAACACGCTTGGTGTTTAGCAGGTCTCTCCAGTTGTACAGGAAGTGATGTGTTTCTCATATCTACAGACAGTGAGGAATCTCTGGGATCAACAGAGCAGATTCTGTGTCTCAGTTCCACACTACATGCTAAGACATGCTATAGAATAATCTTCCAAGCATGTGGGGTTTGCGGATAGTATACACATCGCTGTAAAATGATGCCACCCCCTAGTAGACATCAATCAAACTGTGTATCAGGATGGGCAATTTCACTCCACACAGAAAGTCCAAATGTTTTCCTTAAAATGTAATAATAATCATTTTGTTGTCTTAAGTGTGAGCAGTTTCTCTATTTCTTTAGTATAATGCACTATGCAGTGATAGTGCCATCAGAGGACTGAAACACTAGACTGAAATATCTCAACAACTCTCAGATGGACAGCTGTGAAACCATGTACACCTCCAACATGTGTCATGAAGCATGCATTCATGCTCCCCATTGTAAAATTAAAAATCGGAAAACATACACAACAGAGGAGTGTAGGAGGATTTTGGAACAGTTTAGAACAGATTTTGCTCAAATTTGTCACCGTAATAACCAGTGGCTGAAAGGAAGTGAAAAGAGCAGCGCCTACACAAGTCAAATTTCATCAGAGGAATAAGAAATAAACTGCGGCACACACTGCCCACACTGTTTGACTGACTGCTGAACGCTGAGGAGTTCGGTGAAGGAACGGCATGACAAGAAGCACCGTTAATTGTCCCAGCAAACCTCAGCTCACACGGGGCACCGTGGTGCCGAATAAGAAGACTTGCTGTGAAAATGTACTTCAGCAAATGAGACTCCGCACACACAGCTCACAGTTTGTTCCACTTTAATTTTGTGTCGACTCTGACCACAGCAGAGCGCCACATCTTGTCTTTCCCCGAGGCCTGCGGGTGTTCGGTGGCGGTGTAAGTCAATATTGGCTCAGGCTTCACAAGGTTGTTGGACCGCACTCAAAATCAGTGTATTCCAGTGTGGGATGGAAATGTGGCAGCAGGGCGAGAGGTCTCCTAAAAGCCCCACACAAGTGAGAAGAAAATAGTGGAGGTGCACCTCCGCCGCACCACAAAGCACACAAACGGCCCTTTTCCACCAGCACCCACTCGGCTCGGCTCGACTTGACTCTGTTTTTGGTCTTTTTCATCACGTGTATTTGGTACCAGGTACTTTTCTAGTACCTACTCGACCGGGGTTCTAAACGAGCTGAGTCGAGCCGAAAATGTGACAGAGCAGACAGCTGGCCACTGATTGGCCAGGGCGTGATGTCACTAGATGAGTCGGGAGAGCGACCCAACAACGACAACGAACACGAGTCGCATAGCAAATGACGTCACTGGAGTTTCGGCCGCGTCGCTATGACGACCCCGGCCCAGCTGAGGCGGCACTCTGTCGTAATGGAAAACGACCGAAACCGAGTCGAGCCGAGCCGAGTAGTGATGGAAAAGCGCCAAAACACCTCCTCGGTCACACGCGCTGCGCTAACCTGAGGGCGCCGGGGGCCGTGTGAGCGAGTTCACCGATGCACACGGAACACACACGTGCTGCACACGCACAGAGGGGGGGGCAAACACGCAACCCTCACACACGCAGCCAAACCCTGCAGCAGACCCCAGGGCACATCTCATGGTTGCATCTGTTAGTGGGTTTCACAGTTTAACACCGGGGTGTAAACAACGCGTCTCTTTACATTCTGTTCGTCATTTCACCGGCCGCAGAGTCGTAAAGTTCCCACAGGTTTTCATTCTCAGCACAAGCCGATCCATTTACAGGTATCACTCACACTCAGCTGGTTCTTTTTTAGAGTGAGATCTGTATCATTTCAGCTTCTGTATCAGTTTCTATCACTGAAATAGCAGAAGGATAATTCCTGTTTACTCTGGGTTTATTTTCTGGTTCTGGTCATCAACCCTATTGATCATGGTGTCACAGAGGTAATCACTGACACCTGAGAGACGTCAGACAGGAGCAGTCCCACGAGGGGTCGGTAAACTCATTTGGAGGAGATGACAGAATTATTAGTCAAACTGTCCGCTGCAAACATCGGAGGGACGGTTATTGTTTTGCAAGTCACGAGTGGGTCTTCAGCGTCCACAATAAGAGTTCTTAACAAGTCATCGTGCACACCGAACATAATGTCATTTTAGATGTCAAACAAGCATTGTGGCATTTCAAAGCAAACTGATGAGGATTATTTCTGTGATACTTCTCTTTTCTTCACACCAACACTGTCCTGTAAAGCCTGAATCACGAAATAGCCCGAAATGAAAGTTTTTAAACTGGATTGTTTATTGAAACCTCTAAAAAAAGTTTAAAAAATTATATGATATAGAACATATATGATTTTAAATTTGTATAATGTTTGCTACATTCTGCATTTTAATTTCATTTTTGGTTATTTTGTATGTTTCACCATTTTTGATTATGTGCATCAGATCTTTCAGGAAAAAAAAATATCACACTGCTCATGTGGAGGGCTGTTATAGGGTTAATATCATGTATTATGTTAGTCAGCTACTGATGTAAGCAAATTACTCAGTAAGTAACAGGCACTCACTGATTCACCTCACTGTAAAGATTTGCCGTTTTGTGATTTTGTCACGTCTAAAACGTGACTCATGTCCACAGATGGGTTTAGAGTAAACACCACAACAACGTGACAGTTCACCGAGCGACTTGTGGCTCCAGCTCCGGTGACTTACTGTCGCGTCCTCGCACAGTTCAGCTGTCGACTGAAATAAAGGACAGTCTCGTTGGCTCAAACCCGACAGCGCGCGTTGTCAGCACGGTGTCCGTCAGGGGAAATATACATATCCAGTCCACACGACACAAGTTTGTGTTTGTTTTTGGAAAGTAAGGGTTAAACTTTAAAGTCCGCACTGGATTAAGTAACATTAAACCACAGTCAGACATCAGACCGCCTCATCCGTAGTATTGGAAATCTCTGGAGCAGATGTCAGGCCCCAGACCACGGGCACGTCCTCAGACCTTCCCGACTCTCACTCCCCTAATTATTTGTACATTTTTGGTGCAGCTTAGCTTTTCTGGAGACTTCAGCGACAGGCCATTAAAACCTTCGCTAGATATTCACGCGATCTCTCACAAGCAGGCACTAAATGTCAGCGTGGGCTTGGTGTGTTTTCACGCTGATAACTGCGCCGGGTTATCTGTCAGACTCGCAGCCAAACACAGATCACCGGCTGGGATGATGGGCCAACTCCGGCTGCTTGTTTCCACACGATTTACAGCCCAAATCAGCGCAGGCTAATCAAAAGCGTTTTGCCTCGTAACTTCTTCCAAATCGCCCCGTCGAAAGAACGGGCGCGAACGGAGTTTGACGAATGGGAGGGACGCGGTGAAGTCAGAGAGATCCAGCACAGAACACACTGTGATGAAACTGGTTATCGCGTTTCTTTTAATAACTCTTTGAAATTCCACTGACCCAGATTAAAGTTTACATTTAGCTTCAGCTTACATATTTCATCCTTACCGAGAAAAACACTGTACTTTACTGCCTCATCACTGTTTGATGTCGCTGTCTTTTGGCCATAAATGAAATATAAATGAAATGTTCCTGTCAGGATGTGTACGACCATAAGAGCTTCTACCGGCGCAGCCTGCACGCCGGCCCAGAAAAGTCAGAGGGAAATGGAAAATAAAAACGATGAGCCTTGTGTTAATAGTTTCAGCAGCAACAATAGCAGCTGTAGCTCACACTGTCAAAGCTGATGACTGTGTGTGTGTGTGTGTGTGTGTTGATGCAGGTAAATGACCGGCTGGACAGGTACTGCTGCGGCTTCACGCCCGACCCGACAGAGCTCTGCGTGGAGAACCTGCTGCACGCCAAGTGTGGGAACAGCAAAGACCTGCTGCTGGTTCACATCCTGGTACGTAAGGCAGACGGTGCTCACGTTAGTTCAACTGTACGGACAGTTTTTCTCTCTTTGTGCCATTGTTACAATGATTCCTCTCCTGAGGCCTTTGGGGTGGTTTCTCTTTATACGCAGTAACGACACAGAGATGACTCTCAGTCAAAGGACGAGTTTTGCTGATGTGTGCTTTGACCGATGTGCCAGTAATAAAAAAAAAAAAAAAAAAGGAAACTACTTTTCCTCCTGCCGTGCCAAATTGTTGTTTGATTTCAAAACTTTAAATGTCACTGTTTTCTGGCAAACCATGATTCATTGTATCTGAGGGGATGAAGAAAGTGAAATCCACCTCAGCTGCCCTTTTGTTTCTTACTGCTCCTCTTCCACGGCAGCACGAGAGAGTGGATCTATATTCAAATAGTGAAAAGTGAAGCATACACTCCATTGTGTGAGCTGTTTGGATGCATGTGCTGTTTGCAGCTGAAGATGAAGCTCTCAGACGAGCAGGTTTCTGAGGAGGAGCCGATGATGATGTTACGTAGCTTTTGCTGTGTTTTTTCTTCTGCAGTTGACTTACAGGGCTTCTAATGTCGCACAAGCCTCAGTGAAAATGTTGCTTTGGTGTTTTTGTAGCGTGTGAGGTCAATATTCAGATTATCCGTATACATTTAACGCTCCATACCTCACGGTAAACACACATTTTGACTGTTATAGCACAGGCGTTTGTTGGAGCATGAATGATGCCTCTGTTCCGTTCAGGTGTTTCAGTCACAACAGTGTTACAGTGAAGCAGGATGCTGAAAACGAAGCAGCTCATTTTGCTGCCTCTCACACTACACCACTCGTCAGATTAACAATTCATGCACGCAAGCCACTGATCAGTGCCCCCAAATTAAAACTTTTGTCGACATTTAGATAACACTGTTTAACACGTTTAAAGCACTTTAATTGGATTTTTTTTTTTTTTTGCGAAGCAACAAGCTGTAAACACAGCACTGACAAATGAACACTTTATAGAGCAGATATGGCGACCGCGCTGGCAAACAATAAAGGCGGGCTTAGAATAGGAAAGAAGTGCTTTACGGCGTTTGTAGTTGTTCCAAATGGCCAAAAGCTTCCAGAGAGAACCGGAGAGAGAGAGCTGTTCAAACTCTGGCTCCTTCCTCGCCGCCTCGCAGCGTGAAGTGTGTGTGAATGTGGGATTAGTCCTTCCACATGTCGAGCTGTCCTTGGGAAAGACACCGAAGACCATCAGTGTGTGAATGTGCGAAAGGAAAGGAGGAATAAATGACAGATAAATTTACCATTCACCTTAAAACCAAAACAATCAACTGAAAGCGACTAAAGCTTCATAAAGGAGTTTTTTCACAATGAGTCATTTGATTGAATTAATATAAAGAAATGATTTCGTGCAGCTTTAATCGGTAAAGTGTGTCCACATTTGTGTCGTATGTCGCAGCAAAACTGTATCTACACTTGTTCAGATTCAATTCCCCAGGGCCTCACAATCTGCTGCACACACTCAGCGTCAACTTTCTTACTGCATTAGGGCGACCGACCCTCCTTGTTGTCATGGATACTCTCCCCCGGTTACGCAGGGGCATCCACAGCGTTAGCAACAAGCTAGCAGCTGTGTGCTGTAATGAGGCGATTACAACTGAGTGCATCCTGTCACAGCACTGCCACTTTCTGCGGCGACGCCACACTGTCAGCAGGGGCGGCGAGTTTTGGTCGTTAACGGTTACCTGAACGGAGAGCAAAATAAACCGTGAAAATGTTCCACCATTGTAAGATCTCATGTGAACGAGCAGCCTGGATTCAGTGCAGCTGGGTGGTGACTTTGGAGTGGCTCGACCTTGACCCTTGTGAATAAAGCGTATGTTAAAATGTCAGCTGTTGTTTGCCTCCATGTGCTGGTAATTTATGTGTCCAGATGCATATAAACAGTATATTTTCTCCACAGAGAAGCAAAATGATAATGAACCACATTATTTTACCTTCGTGTATCCTTTCAATAAGATGCCAGTTTTAATGTCATTCAGTTCTATTTTATGTCCCATTGTCACAAATAATGAAAAAAGATAAGAGCGGTAAAAAGTAATGAATAAATAAAACGGTGTCTTAAAAAAACACAAAGCTTTTTTTTTTTTGCTTCTTGTGTCACCTGTTTTTCATCCTGACGCTGTGTGTGTGTGTGTGTGTGTGCATGTGTGTGTTGGCGTGTGCTTGTTCAGGTGAGGAAGGCAGACCCCTCCAGGCTGGTGTTCATCGACAACGCCGGCAGACCCCAGCAGTCCAGCGACAACCTCAACTTCAGGCTGGTTGAGGGCATCGATGAGTGAGTAGGGGGGACGTGAATCTGAGATGTTCTCCGCCTCGCTCCGGGCTCGATGAGTTACGCCACGTGGCGCCGGAAAAACAAATTTGGGCTCACAGCAGGCGCGCCCGCTGGTGTGAGGAAGTGTTTTCAGGAGAAAATAAAACACGTCCAGCAGCATATTTCCCTGCTGAACAGCTTTCAAATCAGCAGCACAGAAACGTCCACTGGAAGCTTGTTAGGGTTTTGTTACAATGTCTGTCTGATTAGATTAGTGTGCATTCAATTAGCCTGCTATTCAATATGCTGAATGAATCAGGTCTGATAGAAATTCCCCTTTGTCTGTCACTTAGGATTACTAAGCGGCTCCATAAAATGCTCTTAAATTTCTTAAGCCTGGATGTGAACCTGAATGGAAACAGAATGTTAAACTCTGGTGTTATTTCTCAGCACGAAACGACACGGAGCAAAAGACAAGGAGCACAGGTGGAGAGAGGAGTGATTGATTTCACATCTCACAACTTGTTGGAGGAGATTTTTATACGCTTTGCTCCTGAGTGTTATTTCAGACAGACATGTTTGCATGAAGTTAAGAGGAGACGTTCAGAGGCGCCGTCCGCGATGGATGAGATCATTTACAAGCAGCCCGCCCGAGTCACGATAACTCCTGGTGGGGAAGGTTTTGAATACTTGATGCTCTCTGGAGTTTTTAGTTGCCAAGGTGCAGCAATGATTTCAGGCATCCTGCAGTTCTACAAGTGGGAAGCTCAATTTAATTTTTGCAGAGACAATGTTAGGTCACTGGAAACTGGAGAAGATCCAAGGCTCGAACCGACATGAAAGTTTCATAGTTGAATCATCTGTACAAAAGGTGACCGACCGGTGAGAAACACTGCGTTATAAAGTCTAAGTTACAAGTCTGTAGCTAAAAAAAAGAGAAGTAATTCAAAGATGGATTTTGGTTTCAAACAACCAGTCAACGAGCTTAAAATGTGCTCTGATAATTTCAAGCAGTAGACTACATGTCATAAAAACCCATAAAATATTCAGCAGTTCAAATCACTTTCTCTGGACACACAAATTCTGGACACTCCTTTGTTTCTATGCTGAGGAGTTTAGTGTGTTGTAAGTCTTATAAGTCCATCAAACTTGAATTTACAGCGGGAAAACACACTTCCAGAAACACTTCACTTCACAACCGCACCGCCCTGCAGGAGGTGCAGCTTCAGGGGGGCCAAGTCGTGAGGTCAGAGCGCTTTGAACAAAGCCGTTTGGACAAAGTGTTCAAACAAGAGCAAAGTGTTGAAACCTCCTCAGCGTGACTGTTCTCCGGGGAGAGGCAGAAAGCCGCTGTCAGAGGGGTCACTCTCAGACCAGGTCAGATTTCTCGAGAACAAGGCTTGCTGACACAAACCTTGTTATCCTGGGAAAATGATTTCTATTGGATCGGAGACCTTCTGACATTTCTTCATCTTTAATCGTAAAGTGCTTTTATGTACTATGAATATAAATCATTTTTATTTATATTACTTTGAGCAGCGCGGGTAATATAATACAGTTTATCTGGACCTGCTGTAGAATCAGACACCACACAGTTTTGTGGTAAGAAGCCCCAAACTGTGTCCAAAAGTCCTATACTGCACACACACATACACACATACACACACACACACACACACACACACAGCACGCTTGTTTTCTAGACATTAAATAAGCCAATGAAGTTACGACACATTA
>JAOXYL010000043.1:23216022-23226098 GCA_028564955.1 Terapon puta
CATTTCAACCTGATTTCACCTGAGGGTCCATTTAAATGGTTCAGCACAGCACAGAAGAAGCCAACACACACACACACACACACACACACACACACACACCAACTGGATCACTGATCTCGTAGATGAGGTCTGGTCCATTTCCACACACACACACACACACACACTGAACAGATGAGTGTGTGTCAGCCTCTCTCCTCCGAGCCCTCAGCCGGACACACTCACCGGAGACACCGACAGCTGCGGGGGCAGAGCCCGGTGACACCCAGGATACCCGCTCCGGGTCGACACAGATGAGAAACGCGTCCCCCCGCGAGGAGCCTTACCTCCGGAGTGAGCGGAAAGGCTGCCGTGGTCTTCGCAGACAGTTGGGTTAGCTCATGGTGGGCAGCGGCGGGTCCTCGGCGCGCTGCAGACGCGGTCCCGGACGGGAAGGCGGGACGCGGAGTGGGAAGGGAGAGGACAAACGGACGCCGTCGGACAAAACAACGGCCTGTTCAGTCATTACATCTTCCGACACACCGCCGGGGCTCTCTCTCTGTCTCTCTCTGTTGTTTACGAGCTAGCCTAGCTGTCATGAAGGCAGACAGACACAGCAGCTGCCTGGAAACTGACTCCACTCCGCTCGGTCCACGCTCCACCTACCGCACTGGGAAATCCCGCGCTCAAATCTCGCGATGGCTCCCGGCCTCTTTAATTGTCACACGTGCCGTTGATGATAAATACAGGACAATAAAAACGTCCTGTGGGCGATGGGCTGATAGCGTGGTATGAAAAAGTGTTGGGATGCTTCGTTTAAGTAAAAGTAACAACACCACAATTTAAAAAATAAATCATTACTTCAAGTATGTTTGTGATATGAGCTGAAAGCTAAAAGTATCCAAACCCTCTCTTTATGCTGCTGTCAGTGATGTCCACCAACATACCACAGCAATGTTGGGGTTTTTTTCTATAAAAAGTGTGGTAGTACACCTGTATAATTAATATAGTGGAATGAAAATTAAACATTTCAGTATGAAATGTTTTATTCTGTCTTGCACTTTCTTGTCATTTCACACTGTGTGTTTTTGCTGCTGTTGTGCTTCCCCACTGTGGGACAAATAAAGGTGATCTGAATCTGAATCATGCAACTAAAGTGAAAAATCAGAGGAGTGAAGAGACTTAACGGTCAGTCTGACACACACCTTAAGCTTCATCTGCAAACTTGAATTAAGATGTGAAACATGACATGTCAAACAACGAGACACCCAGGAGAGCTCTGAGTTTGTCACCACAGTCCGCTCATAGCATGCATCTTTATTTGTAAGTTAAGTGTAGGTGTTACAAATAACATGGACTCTATGCAAATGTCCCAGTGAGCCCTGACAGAGTCAGCGTGCACAACATCAGGACCCAGAAACTGAAGCAATTCAGCCACCAGTCATTGCATTATTTACCACCTGTGTTTTTCATACTGTTATATTTCTTCTGTGAAAAAGTACTGTGAAGTCTGAAATTTCCCAGAGGCTTTGTTCGATAAACTGCCCACATGATGCAGAGGAAAGAAAATCAGAGTTCAGTTTCTGTTTTAATAATAAAAAAAAGAAGAGAACAGGTCGAGCATGTTTACACAGTGCATAATGAAATGGAAAGGGATTATACATTTGCGATACAACGGTTTACTTATGACCAAATTATATTTTGATTTTTTAAATTATTATACAGTTAAGTGAAAAACCAAGAGCCTCTTGTTCTTAGTGGGATCAGTGACGGGAAAAGGCTCAAAATAAATGTATCAGTCCCAGAATGGACTGGCCCATGAGGCAGTGTGATCAATAAGATGATAGGATGAGATCATTCAGAGAAACAAACAACATCTATTGTAGATTCATCAAACAAACTCCTGTGCATCTCAGGAGAGTGAAGCTGTACGTCCTATTTTGAGAACGGTGCGCTGACATGCAAATATAAAGCAACACTCCCATCTTGAGTTTGAAAAAAGAGAAGCAAGCAACGCTGCCAGTGCTGTTTTTTTTCTCCTGCTGTGAGTATGACATAATATCCAGTCGTACCATCGTTCTACTTGGAATCTCAACATGAACAAATATTAAAGGTGTGACCTATGGCAAGAAAGCTCCGATAACATCATCTTTCACACTCTGGTTAAAACCTAAATACCCAAATAAAAGACATCCTCAGAAGACACAGCCACTAGTCGCATGGAGAAATAATTTCAGCAGGGCATAAAATACTGATTTGCAGTGACCCTTCCCTCTTTAGATCAAACCACAACATGACAGACCGACTTCAGTCCCTCACTCCAGGGTTGAACATTCAAAACTTCACCATTTCCTGGGTCGATGCCTCAAAGGGACTTGCCAACTTATTGAGAATATACTGCAGGATGGCATGTTTAACTGTATGACTAGTCTCTTTGCAACTGAAGCTTTTTATCTTTTATCTCGTGAACACGCTCAGTATTTTTGAAGATGTCACAGAGCCTGATATTATGTTAATTGTTAACTGATGTATATGGTATAACTGCATGAAAGCGCCTGTATTTGTTTGGTTGGTTTCTCCACTAATCTACTCAGGTTTTTCCCTTAATAGACTTTTTTTGCAGCAGACATTTTAATAGAAAAAGCACAGATGTAGCTAATGACATTAATTATGGCTGCATTCCACTTAGGTGTGAAAGTTGACAGATGCTGGTATTGTGGATGTTGGCTCATTTGCTTGTGGGCATGGACACTGGCCAAATGTTTTTCATCGCACCGGTGCTTTTCCCACAGTAGCGAGCAAAATGTGTCCTGTGAAAAAGGCCTATGTTTATTTCCATATATATTCCCCCTCCATAATGTTATAAATAAATGTATATTTAAAAATTATTTCAGCAGCAGAGCCACTTAAAACAGCATTTAAGTAGCCCTGTTAATTATATATTTTTGTAAATGTTCAGGATTGTAAGTACAGCCCACAACTTTATGGTCACGTAGAAAAACAAACAAACAAAAAAGCTTAAGCTGAATACTTAAATATCTTACAAAAGGTGAATCATTACAAACTGCTGTCACAATCAGAATCGGCTTTATCAGCCAATAATGCGGATGCATATGAACTTTCAAATTCACATTCAAATGCACATTCAAAAAGTGAACCCCAAATATAATATTGTGATATATTGTGAAGTATCAGGCTTCATTCTAGGACATGGGTGCAGGGTGAGATTTCTCAGTATATCTGAGAACAAAGTGAAACAGCCCTCCTTGATATTATTTACAAAAAAACAATATCTCAGCCTGGAATTTGTCTTCTTTGTGTGGCAACAGATGGGTATATATGCCTTCAAACTCAGAGCAGAGTCTTCTCTCAGGTCACAGAAAACATCCAATCAGAGAGGGAACATGCTCAGGTGAGTCAGGCAGAGGCCACAACGGAAGTCAGCGCTGTTTACCACTAGGTGTCGCTGCAGGCCCTTTATTGGGAGGACCAGACGACACTGACAAACCAGAGGTCCATCGCACCAAACGTGGGCTGTGTGTCCTGTAGTATGAAACATAGATATTACAGGATGATCAACACCATCAACTGCTGTCGGTGTTGTCGCTTTGTATTAAATTATTGACTATTTAGACGACATATTGGACGTCCTGCTGTGCCGATCTGAGAACACACCGATTCAAAACTCACCCTGTCATTACATACAGTCTGCGTTGCCTCTCTGAATTTGATTCTTATTCTAACGTTCATTATTTGGTGTTGTCCAGCCAGATTAATGTCTCAGCAACCTTTTCTCAATCAAAAGACTTTGTTTGACGTCAGAGTCGAATGCGGTTGGTGATGCTCTTATGCTGCTTTCAGGTGTTCCTCGGAAAGACTTAATTCTGACGTCCCTGACGTGTGAACGTGGGGCACTAATTTATGCTGTAGTGGCATGAAGTAGGCGTGTAGACAGACAGGCAGGCGCCAAAATAGGTTTGATTAGTCTGTACTATGCCTTTGTACTTATTAGTTAGTAATTACTGTGTTTAAAACTTTAATTTATACAATGAACAGATTAACGTATCACAGAGTACAGAGTGAGAACATACAATGGTGATACAATGTATCAGTAACAGCACATGGTACAAGCAACATTCAAATCAATTGCGCTTCATAGAGAAATATTTTTATATTATATATTTTCTTATAGCAATATTTGCCTAAATTAGGCATAACTCCTAAAATAAACTAAGTGTGTGAAAAATGTGCAACTGCAAAATGCCACAGAAGCCAATGATACATTTGTTCATTATAAATATCCTGGATATTATATATTATTGAAATGGTCTGCTCTTGTTGGCTTGAAAGCGCTTAGTAAAGAAGTTAAATATTTTATATAATATAACAACAGCCTGTTCCACCCCAGGCCTCCCGCTGCTCACACCCCTGTTAAGTTATTTTTAATTGGACAGTGATGCCAGTTGCAAATTATCAATTGCATAGTCTGCAAAAATACATTTCTGATAAATATCATGCTAATAACTTTCCAGCACTCGTATGTAATGTCTTAATGATCAGACCACAGTCTGCTGGATAGAACAGTGTGATGATACTGTAAATCCCGACGCTCCTGGCAGCTTGTGAAGTGGCCCTGTGCTGGGAGGATACATCGGCTCTGTCTGTCGGAGCTGCCCGCGATGAGATGCCTCGTTTCACAGATGAACCCCGGGCATAGGCACCTCCTGAGTGCCGCCCTCACCCCCGAGATACGGCGCCACCCTCGTCTTCTCCCGTAAATTGACATAAGCTCGAGCCTAGGGCACGCGAAGGAGCCGAGGGACCCGGTAAAGCCCGCACTCGGGGCTTTACGTTTCCCGGAGAGAGCCGCTGGAGAGGTGAGCCGAGCGAGCCGTAGTAACTTTAGCCTGCTACATGCTAACCGCAGCTAGCTGGGCGCTATTTAAAGCAGCACCTGTGTACCTGTGTGAAGAGCTCTCCGTCGAAAAACGACTCAGTGCACACATTATGGAGAGGGTCGGGCGGTGTTTGCGAATCAGCCGCATTATAAAGTTGAAGAGGAGCCAGTAACGTGAGGCTAACGCCGATCAATCAATGAACAACGAGCTAGCCCCCGGTACCGTCAGGCTAACGTTAGTTGTTTGTGTCACCGCCGGGCCCACGTTAGTCTGTCAAACTGCCTCTCCTCCACACGAGACCACAGGAAGCTTTTTGTTTCAGTTTTAGGAAAGTTTGACTGCGCTTATTGAGGCGGCTTGAGGCAGCACATCAGGCTGAATGCGGTCAGTGCAGCAGCCCTCCTGTCAACAGAGCCTCCTCTCAATGATCAGACAGATGGAGAGGCAGGTACACCATAACATGATCCACTCAGTGAGAGCTCTCATCTGTCTTTGCTCTGTACGCCTCATGTCACCCCTCAGTCTGTAACATGCCTTAGTGTTGTGCTGCTCAGCTCTTCAGTGCGACTCAGGGAGGGGGCAGGCACTTTAGTCTGACAACTATTAAAATGAGGTGATGGTGGGAAGTGCTCAGATGTTATTTGGACTCATTTATGTCTCACTCAGTTTTCTGCTGGACTTTGCCCGCGTAATGCGATCAGCCTTTATTGAACCAGCTGTGATTTTGTTTGTCTCATTTCATTTAGGAAGCTGGAGCCATGGGTTCCTTCAGCCTTCGATGAACCGAACTAAGCTGGACCCGCACGACTCAGACAGCCCGCTCCCGCCCGCACTGGGGGCTCCCCTCTCCCCGTCGCCGTCTCCAGCTATGGCAGGCTTCAAGCGGGGCTATGATGGCAAGATCGCCGGCCTGTACGACCTGGACAAGACGCTGGGCCGTGGCCACTTTGCCGTGGTCAAGCTGGCGCGCCACGTCTTCACCGGGGAGAAAGTGGCGGTGAAAGTGATTGACAAGACAAAGCTGGACACTGTGGCCACGGGCCACCTTTTCCAGGAAGTCCGCTGCATGAAGCTGGTCCAGCACCCCAACATTGTGCGTCTATATGAAGTGATAGATACTCAGACCAAGCTTTACCTCATCCTGGAGCTAGGCGATGGAGGGGATATGTTTGACTACATCATGAAACACGAGGAGGGTCTAAATGAAGAGCTTGCCAAGAAATATTTTGCCCAGATTGTCCACGCCATCTCCTACTGCCATCGGCTGCATGTGGTGCACCGGGACCTCAAGCCAGAGAATGTGGTGTTCTTTGAGAAACAAGGGCTGGTCAAGCTCACTGACTTTGGATTCAGTAACAAGTTTCAGCCGGGGAAGAAGCTGACAACCAGTTGCGGATCTCTGGCGTACTCTGCACCAGAAATATTGCTGGGTGATGAGTATGATGCTCCAGCCGTAGGTATGCAAAACATGTAGGCTGATGAATGATGCTAAAGTAATGACATGAGTCACACTGTTAATTAGAAAATGGCAGCGACAGCGCGGGCCTACCAGACAGGATGTGAGCTAGATCTTTGATTTGACCTATTTATGAAAGTCTGGTGCTTTCACACAGGCACAGTTGTTCTTTTATCTTGTATGAGCCATCGATTGTTTTAAGTTAGATGGACCAGGCTCGTTGCCTGTGGCACCAGCTCGGTGTCCTGTCCACTTATTAACTCCCTCACCTCCCACAAAGCATGTCTCTGTGTCGGAGCACAGGCTTTTGGCATCAGACTACCCGGGACATCTTTATCAAAGTCCTATTAAAACCCAGCTCCAGCACAGTGGTGTAATGAGGTTGGCAATGTGGCTAGCACCTGTTTCACACGTTTTTGTCACACCTTGCTCTAACGCTGCGGCTGTTGGTTTTTCTTACAGAGCCTCAACACTTTTCCCCCCACAGCCTGTTTTGTGTTTATGTAGCCTCCATCCAGAACAGCCATCAGTCACGGGCCCGGTGCATCAGAACATGCAGAGTTGGACTTTTACAGCACGCCGCTAACACTACTTGACACTGATCGTTTTGCAGTCTGCCATGGGACATGTGTGACAGGGTCAGCCCTACTAGCCCTGATGTCTGTGGGTGTCCCGTTGCACTAAATTAACTGGCTCATTGATTTTCTATGAGGGCCGACAGAGTGCAGACAGACAGATTGCGTGTCCTTCCATGACTGATATGATATCTTTCACATCAGGTAGCTTCGGTGATGGCAGAAAACGTAGGACCAATGTCCAGCTCCCGAATTGGATAATGAGATGTGTCCAGTTAAGCTTGTTTTTCGGCCACTGCGGGTGTTCACGCCGCGCTAATCCCGAAGGAGTCTGAAATCGATCTCATGATTGTCTCTGCGTGTAGGAAATGCTCGTAAAGTGAACTAGGTACTATTTGCTTCCCCTTTTCTGGTCACGGTTCTCACAAACTTAAGAGGTGTAGCGGAGGCAATGAGGAAACTGTGGTTGCCTTTTCACAGAATATTAGCACACAAAGCCACAAATAATCACTCATCTTAAGAACGTCTAATATAGAGTGTTTTACCCTGGACAGTGGCAGCAGTATGTAGCTCTGTAGTGGCTCTCTGTGCTGTCCATGTTGTGTCTCGCTGCTGTTGACTGCATGTGGTGCGCAGAGACCGGAGGGTCAGCTCATGTTGGGTTTGCACTGAAGCCACGGCTGGTTAAGCTTACTGACCTGTAATATGAGCTAGGTATGCTCAGCCATGGAGAACTGTTTTTGCAGTTACATTTTACTACAGTGAGAGTTTTTTCTTTTTTATTTATATATTTTTTAAGGTTTCTACCAGATGCCCATTCATAGACCAAGAGGATAGATATGATTTCATAATACAGAATTCAAGGACAAAAAAATAATTTGTCCCAGGAGAAAAGAGGTTGAACAAAGGGGACATCAGTTAATTGAAATTATCATATGTTTGATAACTTAGGAATGAAAAACATAGCCAATTCACAGATTCTTTAAAATGTGGTGAAATGGTATTTAAAAACAAAGACAAATGACAGGAAACCCTCTGGCACCCTATTCAGCAGATTAGGATATTACATGGTCATTACTACAAGTGTCTAGAAGTGAGAAATGGGGAGTGCTCTTATCTTGGAAAATTGTCATATACATTCAGTCCCCTGTTCAAATGACTTTATTCTAGATGACTTTTTCACAGCAGTTGCCTTTATTGGGGAACATATGCCTGTGGGCACGATCCTTTGTCAGGTTTTATACAGCTCGGTGTGGTTGTGCTCTAAGTTAGAGCTCCAGATAAATGTTTTACCTCAGTGGCTCCCGTAAAGAAGAAGAGTAAAGGACCGAATGTGCTGATAAAACTGTTCAAATCACCGCCAGAGAAACTATCATCAATTATGTCTTTAGCAACATTCATGAACATATTTTAAACACGGACTATTTCCACAGTCCAGGTTATGTCACAGAGAGAATTAGTAAAAGAGACAGGAGTGAAGTAGTGTTCATTCTGTAAGAAACATTTATTTTCTTCATTCTTGAGAACCCCTCTCCCCCGTGTGTACAGCTCTTGTAGGCACTGATAGCAATAGCACAGGTGCTACTTTTGGGTGTGCTGTACAGACACAGTTCTTGCTCACACTTGCTGAGAGTGAACGGAGCCAGTGACTGTGTTTCTGTCTCCACTCGTCCGGTGGTGCCGTTTAGTGTTGCAGTGGCTGTTGTGGGGCTTGTAATGCTGTGGTCAGAGCCATTATCCTCATGTGTTTGTTGCTCTGGAAATAAGCGTGATGAGTTGAAAGTGCACATTGTTGGCACATTTACAGCCCAGGACACGGAAAGGTTTTCTTTTGGTTTCCTCTTGGCCTTCATTGAGGGACAGAGAGGGAGCTCATTTTTTTTATTGGATAGACTAAAACAGGCGTGTGCGTTTAGTTATTGCCAAGAGATTTAAAAAAAAAAAGATACTCTGTATAACATGATTTACAAGTACATTTCTTGTTTTTACATTACATTAAATGATAGTGGAGGCCGGACATTACAGAGGGTAATGTCTTACCATCATGTACCCACTGAGAGTGGAGAGCAGTTAAAGCTTGTATTAAGAGCTCCAACATGTGCTGCAGGCCCTCTTTAGCTGATGGAAAGCCCTTTACTTACAAAAGGCTGTCTGTGTGCGAGTCGCCGTTGACGAGCCCTATCAATGTATGTCCTGCACTGTGCGCCTGTGGCCTGCAGGACTTGGCGTTTGCACAAGGGGCATCAGAGCCGTGTCTCTAGAGAGCAGCCAGAGGGGCTCTTAATTGCAGTCCTGGTTACTGTTGCCCGCTGCCAGTAGATGGGTACAACAGTTAATCCCTGCTATTGTTTGGACTGACCCGGAGAGGATGAGAGGGAGGCAGGATGCAGCGATTACACAGACTGGCTCGCTTTGATTAGAACTCGTTCATCTGGCTCCCACCGCTGGGCCTAACGCCGTCTTCCTCATTATGTGAACCATTTTCCTGCCC
The DNA here is from genome assembly GCA_028564955.1 of Terapon puta. Taxonomy (NCBI): domain Eukaryota; kingdom Metazoa; phylum Chordata; class Actinopteri; order Centrarchiformes; family Terapontidae; genus Terapon; species Terapon puta. The sequence goes on from JAOXYL010000043.1 coordinate 23,225,419, forward strand.
AAACCAAATGTTTGTTAGTGTTTCTACCACAGCTGAGTTCAGGTAATTACTCCTTACTCCTTGGGCGGATGTTTGCGTGAGCTCAGAGTAAAACACGTTGCATAATATTATATCAAAATACTGTGTAACACTCACTGATGACAGAAATCAGCTGGAGCCTATTTATCTCATTTATGCTATTTATTTTACATCCAGGGGGCTGACGAACAAATTCTCTGTGAGAAATGCATCTGTGGACTATAATTGTATTACTTGATCAGTGAAAATGCGTAAATCAGAGTCTTTCTTTCTTTTCGTGTTGCGCCTGTTCCATAAAACACTGTTGACCCAGTGTTAAAGAAGTGTTTATGGCCATGGTCTAACAAATCCCTCAGACTATACCAATGGAAACAAGAGGTGAAGTATAACTATAAATGTTTTCTGCTGTAACTTCAATATTTACAGTGGAGCAGCGCTGTGTTAAAAGTGAACCCTGATGTATAATAGTAATACGGATTAGAGTCCTGTTTCTCGTCAGATTCCTCTGAATTTCTGACTCTTCCCTATCTCAACGTATGCATTTCAGGCCACCCGCTCTCGCCTGCAGCAAAATGTAAACCGCCTGTTCCTGTAAGACTTGCGGCAGATCCAGGGGAATCCTAATCCCATTGCAGTCCTCTAACGCGTAGACTTTACCTTAT
>JAOXYL010000043.1:23562831-23577344 GCA_028564955.1 Terapon puta
AAGCATCATATGTAACGAAGCCGCCTAAATCAAAGTCCTGAAGAGTTTATACCCAACATGCCCCCAAACCCCCCCCTTGAGGGAGGAATATTTTACGGCCTGTTATTATTCATGTCACCCAGCCCGACTGTCTTTACATTAGCCGGCGGAGCTTAACGTGGCAGCGGGGTGGAAGGTAACGCGTGACTTTAAGTGAGCAGAGGCAGCGGAGGAGAGCAAGAAACAGCTCAGCTCTAATCTTTCATTAAAACAAGCTGATCTGCTTCGGGGCATAGCATGTGAAAAATGCTAACTATTCTCTGTTCGGATCAGGAAGTCAGCTAAGCAAATAAACAGAGTAATAACATAACAACATAATCAGATTACTCTGGATGTGGAGGAAAAAAAACGTGCGTTTTTTGTCGGGAGCTGCTGGGCCTTTTTCCTGGACAGGAGAGAGACGTGACGTCCTGCTGGGAACAGAGGTACGGCTGGAAATTTGGCAAAGGGTTAATAAGCTGCCAAACACCCCTGGGTGCTGGGCTTCACAGGAGCCCGGGCTGAGCTGGGACTGGAAGCGGGGCTGGAGGGGGGGAGAAGGAGGAGGAGGAGGAGACTGGACCTCCCTGTGTCCCACTGGGACAAAGTGGGCTCTACCTCCCCCTCCTCCCCTCCACACAACCACTCCTCTCTCTCCCAGAGTGCTGGAGCTTTAAGTCCGTCTCCCAGGTAACACACACAGCTGCTGACAGACACACACACACACACACACACACACACTCTTAATAACAGGCCCTGCAGTGCAGAAAGCGTAGGGCCTTGTTAGCCAACAACCAGGCGTGAAATCACTGCACCGTACTCCCACCACGATGAGTCAATCTATACCTCCTGTTTCTCTTTGTTCATGCCTGTGTGTGTGTGTGTGTGTGTGTGTGTGCGTGCCGAAGATGAGTGTGTTTGCTGGTTTTCCTCCAGGCCACGCAGAGCTCTATCTTTGACTGGGTTGGCTGCCTTTTGTTTAGACTCCTCTACAGCTCGGCTCGAACACACACCTCACGCTGTGCATCCTAAACACAATATCAGAGGATTAAGTTAACTTTCCCGACTTTAAATGGGGAAGGTCTTCAGCGAATATATTTCCATACACCTGTTACTGTGTGCATTTTGAATCAGCACTTATAAAAAAAAAAGCAGAGGGAAATGCCTGAGATTTGAGAACTAATCTACACCGTGAAAATGTTTTTTTCACTTCCACCGAGGTGGAAAGTCATGCTCCTGAAAACGAGGTAAAAGCCACCTCTGACCGAAGGTTTCTTTCACTGTAAACGTGTTTGTGTGGCTGACTCTCTATATTCAAGACACATCCAGGACAGATCCACTGCACTCACCCAAACTGGGACTTTTCATAATTTTCTTCATTAAACAACAATTTGTTTGCACTGAAGCTCCCATTTATTCGTCACTGCTCGTTTCTCCTCTGTTCATTACATCCTGGTCGAATATAAATTAAGCCGTAATCTCTGCTCTCTTAAGAACTTGAGCACTCTTTACTCTCTTTGCCAACGACAGTTTCGGGCTGAACGGTTGGTGTGTTTGTTAAAAGCTGCAGAAAATAAAACAAAAAAAAAAAAAAATAATGATATCGTCCTACCATCCCCGTCAAAATAAATGGAGCGAACTGACAAACGCTGTTTACGGCAATCACCGGCTGATGAAGTCAACAGACTCTCCAGAATTGCATTTGGATGGAAGCAGGCGCTGTGATACCGAAACACCTGCATCCTCATCTGGAGATTGACAACGTCAGACGGAGACACACAAACGCTTCCTGCTGTAGCTCTCTGTTTTGTGCCACTGGAATTCTTCACAGGGCCTAGCGAGCGCCAGCAGTTGCCGCATTGAAGCTCGGTGCCGCTCGTTCTCTCCCACTAATCACAAGGTTTTTTTCGGCTGCGGCATTATGCTAACTTACACTGGCAAAGGGGAGGGGCCAAGGGGCCGCTTTGATAAGTCGAGCATGGCAAACATGAATGAGGCAGCGACAGGCGAGGCAAAACACACATTCATTCCTCTCACAATGCCGAGCAGCACTTTTAATTAAACCTTATCCAACATGATGAATAATGCAACAGCTTCCTCGCAATCCACCGTCTCCTTTCTGTTGCTCACCACGCTGTGTTCAACCATCTCACCCAGTCACATGCATACATTAGGCAGAGGAATGGCAGAGAAGAAAGGCTCAGCTCTTTCTGCTGCACAACATAATAAATATACAAAATGTTTTATAGTTTTGCCAACAGGGGGAGAAAAAAAAAAAAAAAAAAAAAAAAGCGGCAGAGCCTAAATGAGCAGCGACGGTTTGGATGTGTCGCGGCGTCTGATGGCGTTCAGAACGTGTCAGAAGTGACATAGGTGGAAGTGCGTCGTGCAAAGTTTCCACATGTGGCTGTTCCAGAAAGCGCTCGCACTCCAACATGAGAGGCAGGTATAAAATTTGGAGCGTGATTACAAGGGGCAGAGGGCTCAGTGTGAGGCTCGCCCAGACAAAGTCCAACATGGCGTGTTCCCCGTGGGAGAGAGATGGCCTCGCTGCACCAGACAAGACCAGCCGCTGAGAAACACATCAGTCCCCCTCTTCTCAACTCATGGACACACTCCTAAAGGGATAGAGAGAGGGGTGGAGGAAGGGCGAGAGGGGCCGGGAGGGAGGAGGAGGAGGAGGAGGGCCGGCGGTCAGAGAGAAAGGCAGCAAAAAGGGATATTCAGAGCATTGAGGAGTGAAAGGATTGTATGGGAGAGTGAACCCATTACGGGGCAGACGGGCTGGGGCATGGGAAGACACGGAGAGGGCTGCAGGGAGGTGCTGGGTTGTATTTAGCCCAGAGAGGATCAGCAAAGGGAGGCTTTGCCAGGAAACCTCTGGCCTCAGAGGCTCTGCTGAACCCAGACGGGCTGCAGTTAACCGGGAAGAGCGCTGGAGCGAAGGCAGAGATACACAACATGTTTCAAACCGAGTGAAAAATAGACCCAACACGACTGCAAAGAACAGGATGAATTGAGTGTCTGATGTTCCTGCGTGATTTTTTTTTTTTTTTTTTTTTTTTTTTAGATTAAAGTCTGATCGTTCTGGCCAAAATTCGAGTTCTGTAACGAAAACTTCTGCTGTGACATCACTACAAAGGAATTTCACTCATGCTGTAAAGAGTACTGAGAAAAGGCATTAGAAAAAAACCATAAACAACAACATGTGTTTCCAGAAACTATTTCCTGCGCGCAGATGCACAGATTGCACTTTTACCAGCTGTTACGGGGACTTTTTCTTTGACAGAAAATAGTTCCAATGAAACTGTTCAGAGGGAGGTCTTTGGACTTTCAAGTTATTTTCGTTGAACTTTTTCATTGTAAATTTCCAGTGATTTAAGCGCCACAAAATGAAGTTAATTAAACAGTATTAGAGCGAGGACAAAAAAAACCTCAGTAAAATAGATAAGGTATAATTTATGTCACCTCTGAGGTCAGCCTCTATTGGGACTGTTAGGACACACATTATGTGCAGTGGGTGAGCTCCGAGGGAAACAATGTAGGAAAAATCGCCGGGAAAGAAAGACCATCACGCTTTGAGGAGGGCAGTGAAAACGAGCAGAGAGAGAGCAGAGAGATGGAGGAGGAGGGGTGGGGGGGTGCTTTTTGGAGAGGAATGTGTTGCCGCTGCAGCAGAGCCAAGCATCCACGGCCGTGTGTTGTACCGGCCAGCACCGCAGCCCTGCACGGCCCCGATAAAGCTCCGCACTGTCAGGCTGCTCCTGGATCAGATTGTTAGGCGCGATGCCGGGGCTGGTGGTTTGGGAGGGAAGGGGGGGGGTAGGGGTTGTGGGCAGGTAGGTAAGGACACGTTACCCAAAGAGGGCAACTTGAGGCCAAGCAGTGAATGTAGGACCTCTGTGTTTAATCTTTTACACCACATGGTTTCACTGCAGAGATGTGAACACTTCAGCGCTCAGGTCAACAAATACTCAAAGATTCACGAGGGTCAGACAGGGTTTTCTTTTCTCACGCACTTTCTGTGTGCACGAAAAAGCTTATTGGAAACGCTATACAGAGAGGAAAAACACCTATTGCGCAACAGAGCGTTGATCTTGTGCAATTCTGCAAAACTCTGATTATATTCAGTGACAATCGCACTTTTTAAATCACGTCTGTCTGCAGCACACGTGCACGGCAACTAAAGCGTGCTTAAGGTTAAAAAAGGAAGGTCGCGGTTCTGGAAAATCAGCCGTAGATAAGGTATGGTTAGGGTTAGGTAAGTGGAACACATAGTTAAGGTTAGAGGCTGTTTTGCTGTTGGGTTGTCAACTGCAGTCTCCAGCAGTCAGAAAGCTGCCCACTCATCCATCACCCGGACCTCCACACCCTTACTTCTACCTTCTCTAAAGAACACACCGCTTTTTCCATTGGCTCTGAGTGTTTGGCACAGGATGGACATGGTGCGCTGCAGAATTGTGAAATATACAGTCGCTGAGGACACTGGGCTGCAAAAACACAAAGACCAAGTATTGCGAAATATTTTTTTTTGCAGAGGTGGAAAAGTTGATATATGAGATGTGATAACGGCTGATAAAAAAAGATTTCGACTACGCCCCGACGGTGAAGTTTGTCTCTGTTTCCTCCACCACAGACTGAGCGTGCCAGTATTACACTCATTGTCTTCCACTGTTATTTCAACTTGATGATGTGAAATTTTCTCAGCAAATGTTTGGTCACATTGCAGAACTGATTAAAAAAAACATCAAATATCAATCCATTACTAAAGATAGAGAGTCACGAAGACCATATCATAAGGGAAGCAGTGATGAAATACCAAGGCACATCAGAAATACCTGCGCTTAATAAATAATAAAACCTTCACATCCTCTTGAATTTATTTGCATATTCACATTTTATTTCACTGAAATGTCAGAAATTTGCATGTAGCCTGTGCAACATCTTAAACGTGACTACAGAGACCCCGAGGTTAACCTCGCGCGCGGCCTAAATGAATAAAGACGCTTTAGTATTCATCAACAGTGAAGAAATGAAAGCGGACCTACCCTGCTGGCAGAGTAAGTACACTTATCTCACCGCAGGGGCAGGTCAACTTCAAAAGAGTATCAATAATCGTAATATTTCCTTGCAGTTTCTCTAAACAGGTCGAATGGCGGGGAAGCCTTCCCCCCGCTTCTCTTTTAACACTCCTCCCTTTCATGCGCTGACATTCATTTTCTTGCCACTCTCTTCCCCTGCAGTGTGGGCTCATGTATACTGGGCCCAGTGTTTCCACGCCGCTCATATACAGGGCTGCAGTGTGCTGTTAACATGCAGACTCCCTGGCGAGTATATAATTTGTGAGTCATGTCCAATTCGGATCGAGTCGGTCTCCTGCTGACTTCCTGCCCCGGCTCGCCCGCCGAACGCTGGGAAAACAGATCTGCCGCGGTACAGTCACAAGACCCTCGCGCCGGAGCCAACAGCCAGCGTGAGGCGCCCGAGAATGACTCTGCTCCTCTGGATTAAAAGGTGCAAAGCTTTGTGCTGAAAGCTGCATTATTTCCTCCCACAGCTCCAGACGTCATTTTTAAGTGTTGTAAAAAACACGTCGACCAACTCAGGGCGATAACGGAAACATCCTCATCAGCTGCTGAGGAGGTGTGTGTGTGTGTGTGTGTGTGTGTGTGTGTGATGATTGAAGTTGGTTTGTCATTTGCTGTTTTGAAGGTCAAGAATCCTCCTTCAGTTCCAAACTGCACCACATGAACAGTAGTTAACGAACCAGACCTGTCCTCACGTTCACCTTTCTGCAAAAGTTACGCAGCTGTTTTCTGACATTTTTTTCGCTGGAGCCTGCAACATAAAGCCCGATGGACAAAGGTCTCGATAAATGAATGAGGTGGCTTCATTTCGTGACTCACCTCTATCATAAAGTTCATTTTAGTCGGCGGGTTGTCGCCACTATTGTTTTGACAGAAACACAACTGTACCCTACATTAGGCAGTGGCAGTATCAACAACCTGCAGGCGTTGCTTGCCATGGCAACCGCAGGAGGAAACAAACAAACTGAGGACAACAATGCAGGAGCTCATTTTTACATGTTGCAAGTTCCTGAATCACCCACCAGCAGAAAGAACATACCAGTTAACGAATTTTTTAAGCAACATCAACTCAGAGGCAGATTAGCTGTGTGGGCCAACAGACATGATGTTAGGTACTAAAATATACAATATTTATAAAAAATATGCAAATACAGGGTGAAAATGGAGAAGTTCTCTTAAAAGAATGATTCTTTTTTATTAAAATGTCCAACATGCTCCAAAGTAAAGAATTTCATACACTAATATACAGATTAGGATGAACACGCGGTGCCTTTATGTCAGTGGAGCAGAAACTTTTCTATCGGCATTACTGTCAACTTGAAAACAATGATGGATTAAACGTAACTGACAGATTGAAACTCTCTGAGCGCACACATGCCGGAGGATGAACGCCGTCCTTTTTAAAGACTTCACGACTCTTCACGCCCACAACACCCGCACAAGATCACACGATCTTCATCTAATGGGCAATTTACCGAGAAATTTGCAGAGCCCATTAAGGGAATACATCCTTTTGATTCTGATGACCTTGTGACCTCCTCGACTCTACCCTTGGGGCAAACATTAGATTTCTGCCCCACTGCAAATAAGGCCGTGAAAACAGAGAGATCATGGGGATGTTGTTTGCAATAAACAGCGGGGTCTCCGGGGACCACTGGAGGGTCTTTACACTTGAAAAGTGTGAATCTTGTAAATGAAAGCGGCGTATATGAGCTCTACACTGGCGACTGATACATATGTATGTATGCCGCTCGGTGAACACGCCAAGACAGAGGCAGACGCGAGCACGCGCCTGAACACACACATTTCCCTCCTCGCACAAAAGCTCCTCAGTTTGTTCAGTCCACCGCAGCACCTACATGTTCAGTGGACAAAAGCTCCACTGTCCAAACACTACAGCCCTCAGAGTGGCTCCTCAATCTCATTTAATGGGGAAATACATACAGATATGTTATAAACAGAATCAAAGTGGTGCAGAGGTGGAGACAGTGTGAGGTGAGGAGAGGCAGTGTGTGTGGATGTGAACGGTCAAAACCTCCGTTTTTGTTTTAGGAAATGAAAGTTGTGTATGAAAAAAAAGGGACCACAACACTGAAATATAAGATTATTGTGGAAATGTGCTTGCAAATAGGTTCCTGCTTGCACAAGCAGCAAACACTGAGCAACAATCACATTTGGACTCATTTCTCAGCACATGACAAATCAAATATTCACATTTTCACTCTTCTTTGTTTTGGTCTCCACCTTCTCCAAAGTTAGACAGCCTAACCTGGAGTTTAGCTGCTAAATGATTCATAATGTCCATAAGCCAGTTGTGAACTTTCTGTCCTTTGTTGATGGAAAGGTAGAGTACAGTGGGGTTTTTTTTTTAAGGCTGAAAACAACTGTCTGCTGCTGCTGGAATCCAGATTGATGAGAGACACGATGCCAGTTCAGACAGAATACAAATTTTAGATCAGTCAGCAGCTGCACAATCCGAGACGAAGGCATGTCCACGTGAGTTCAATATGTTTCAACTTGAGCAAAAAAAGCAAAAAAAAAAGCGTGCTCATCCCAAGGCTTTCGGCGTGCGCTCCGTAAACGCACTGAAACGAGAGGAGGGGTGAACAACGGCAGAGAGAGAAACGAGAAATTCCCGTCGAGATCAGTCGGGGTCTGAGCTGTCACACAAACACAGACACACTCTCAAACACAGCTGGTGTGTACGTCACTAGATAAGTGTGTACAGTTAGTACGGTTCACTTCACAGAGCTGCGGGGAGCTGCGGAGCCTGCGATAACTCCATCGTTACAAGACACCCCTTTCATATTAATCACAGCCGTAGTCTTTAATGTAAAGCTATTCAATAGTGAATCTTCTTAACTTTATTAATACGGGCTCAGGCATATTTGAGGCCTAATGAGCGCCGCGCTGCTGTAAAAAAATGAAATAAAAAAACATACAATTCAGGCTCAGAATTGGCAGATGCTCAATATTAAATAACTCATTTGGGATCAGGGGCTGAGAAAAAAAAAAAGGGGACCTCTCATGTGATTAACCTTACTGACGCAGCTACACTGCCGATACGCTTCAATTAAAAATGCCCACTGTGCGTCTCTCCGTCTCTCCGTGCCATGAATCATTTACCTCAAAAGATCTGTTTCTAATCTAATGTTTTATTCCATTTATAGTCCTGGCAATTTGTTCTCACGCTATGTGTTTAGCCTGTGTGATTTTGTAGGGGGGCCGAGCACGGAGAGGAATCCGCACGACTTATTGAGGTCAGTCCGGCGACTGCAGGTACACGTTTTTTTGGGGGGGAAAAAAAAGGACGAATCCCAGCAGGAGCACCATCAGGCCAAAGTTCAACTCGACGAATCCTTTTCATGTGGATCTTTGGTTTAAGAAGTTTGTCATGTAAAGTTTAAGTTGGTAAAAATCCCAAACCTCACATGATGATCAGAAATTTCATTATGAAAAATCCTCATGCACCCTACAAGATGCCTTTTTTGGAGCATTCTAGTCCTTTTGCACCACATACATCACAGTGCAATCCGAGTTCGACTTTACGATGCAGAGCAGGACACATCATCCTGCTGCATGCATACAGCACACGCATGGAAATGTGGACCATCCCTCTCCGTATCCGAGCTCCACTCATTATCCCGCGGTGTTTCCAATCGCGGACCGACAAAGTTAAACTCATTAGCATAGTTTATTTGACACTAATTCACTCAGCGGTGATGAGAAGCTCCAGATCTGCTGCTGGAGAGGAGCTGTTGGCTGCACCACATAAGAAAGGGGCTGTTTTTTTTTTCTTTTCTTTTCTTTTTTGGAGGAGCAAAAAAGGAAGGAGGTACATGTGCAATGCTCATTAGGGAGAGCCATATGGTGGAGGAAAGAGGAGGATCGGGGAGGGAAAAAAAAAAAAGAGAGGGGGAGATGGAGTGAAAAGGTGCAGCAATTCTTCTGCATCGCCGGGAAAAACATCCTCCATTGTTAAAATTTGCCGTTTGGAGGTGTCGAGCGCGCCGCTTCCTCCCCGTCTATCATTTTTCTCGGCTCTCTGTTTTCCTCCGAAGGGTGAGCCGTGTGGAAGCTGACTGCATTTTTCATTTCAACAAAGAGCGGAGGAACTGAGAGTTTCTCTTTGCGTACATCCAACCGACTTTATGAATGAACATTACAGCAGCAGCATCAGTAATCTGCTAAATATGACCTCGACCGACCTGTTATGAAAGGGGAAGGATGGGGGGAGGAGAAAAGGAGAGTAGGTAAGGAGGTTATGATAATGGGAGTCAGATCACCTCCAACATGTCTGCCTCCAGTAATCAACAAATTATACACAAACTCAATCCCTGCACCTCCTTGATGACTCCTCCCCCTCTTGTCCTTCTTCCTATTCGTACTGTTTTGTCCTCATTTCATTTCCTTCTTTCCTTCCCACTACCCCCCTCCTCATCCCTACTCCATTCCTGAAGTCATCCCCTCCTCTCCTCTCATCCTGGGACTTCATATCAAGTAGAAGAAGTCTGTAAGTTTGTACCTGGGGGGGAGCCGTGAGCCCACTACAACCCCTCCCCACAGCGCCCCATCACTCTCTCTGTTCCCCGTCTCCTCTCCGTCCTTCCTCAGTCTTCCTCTCTTCTGACCGTCTGATAGGGGACGCTTCATCACGTCCAATCCCCCGGCCTTTCACTCATCCCCGTGCAGAGAGAGTGGAAAAAAAAAAAGGACTTCAGCGTTAGTAACAGTGTTAAAAATGTTGGTGCCATCACTAACGTTATTTTCACTAGGATTGCACCATCGTTACTGTCACCCCCGCTTCAGTTAGCATTACCGCTGACGGCTGCGTCTTCGCCGCTGTTACAACACCTTCGACAACGCTGCAACAAACAGAACAGATGTATTTCCATCCGCAGAGTTACTACCGCCGAAACTGACCCGATCCTAACGCCCATGAATTTGATTTCAAAAGCAGAAAAAAAGGGAAGCCTGATCTGAAACGGACTCACGGATAATTAGACCCCAGCAGACTCCGGTACAGATAGACACCAGCAGCGGCGGCGTGGTGCTCCATCAATTAACAGGCAGTCGCGGTCAAAAACAGCAGCAACACACAGCTTCACAGTTCACACTCGCCATACGCTTCCAACAAGAGATTTCCCCACTTTGATGGTGATGATACAGCGTGTTACCGCAGCTGAAATAGAGTCTGATCAGATCCGTTACTGACACTGACACGCGAGGGGGGGGGGGGCCGTGCCCAATTTGATTAGATACCAGTTGGAACTTGTCCAGCGTCTCAAGTCCTGACCTTCTGTTTAAGCACCAAACCAAAAAAGTATTCTCCGCTCAACGTATCAACATTAAAGTTAACACCATGAGAGCACCAGTTGACATAAATCACACGCTCAAACATATTTAGTGGTAACACACATCTTGACACGCCTCGCTGTGCATCATTTCATGTAAAATGACTCATTTAAAGACATATTTTTTTAAACGAAATAGAAATAAAAACTAACTCCTTCTCCTTGACTGGAGAATAAAACCCCCCAATATTACAAAGAACATCAACACAAACTAACCACATGCTCCCAACAATGCAGCTAAACTCCTGAGATATATTCAAATCCTTTACATCCAGTGATGAACAAATAACGATACGATAACTGCAGTATGGTAAAGATCACTGTGGTGTGATAAAGCCTGACATGTTAAAAGCTCAACAGCCTGACCCCCCCACCCTCACTCTCCCACACTGACTCTGAGTTTTTGCAGTGTAATGTACGAAATGGAGAACTGTTCAGTAAGAACATCGTTCCTAAAAATACTGTACCAGTTTTCCACACACTCAGTCCAGTCTACTGCACATAAAAGGAGACTTTGCCTGTTTTTTTGTGTGTTTTTTTAAAATAATAAACCATACAAGTCAGCAGAATGATATCCTGCTTAGCATTGTGGGAGTATAGATGGCGTTGGCAAATGAGCGAGATGCTGCACGATGATTTAGGAAAGGAGCGGAGAGAGAGAGTGATGAGTAAAGATGAAAAGTGCAGAGCTGGCGCCGCATATTAATCTGAACTCGCAACCTAACTATCTCTTCACACACAAGTACGCCGGCGCACGTCACGGGGAGCCCGCGGGGCGAACATCCCGTCCATAAAAAAGGGGGATGTAAACGGTGAATGAAGTAAACAGGGCTGGAGCGGGACTGTCTACACTTTTCTCGCAGATTCGGCGGAGCTGCGGTTAACATCGAGTGCCTTTCGCGCCGCTTTTCCACGAGGATGAGATGAAATGAAAGCCCACGTTACTGGCAGGCGCCGAAGCTGTAAAGTTATAAGAGGCAGTGGGAGAGTAAAACTGGCTGATTTGACTGAAGGCTCTCCATTTCTCAAGGCTATGCCTCCGGTTATCCTTCCTTCCCCCACCTCCTATTTCCCCCCCTCCGGCTCACAGCAGGGATATACTTTAAATCACTTTGTCCTCTGCCTGGAGAAACTTTCTGACAGGTCGTTTTATGGACTGCAGAAATCTATTTCTTCCTGTTACAGAGCCAAAGATGTTCCTCTCCGTCCTGCTGACTTTGTAGGTTTTGGACACCGGTGGCTTTGGTAGAAAGACGCCATGTTAGAAACACACCGGGGGACAAACGCGGTTCGCTTTCAAGAGAAACGTCTGCACAACTATGAAGCTGTCCGACGTTTTTATCCCCCAAAACTATAGCGCGGTCGCTAGAATGATACCGGAGGCAAGTATATGTGTGTGTGTGTGTGAATGCAGTCAGATAAATAGCTGGCACCTCTACATTCTGGACACTGCAGTCTAGCTTTGCCTGCAGCTGTTATCTTCAAAGTGACACAGCGATGCTTCAGGGCCAGAGTGTCCTGTCGCCGACCTGTGATGGCTGACTGCACAGACACACTGTAGAAAGGCTGCTGCTTTGTGTGAAGCTCAGCCACGAGACCGGCAGAAGCACAGAGAACAGCACTCAACCACATGACATCAGCCGTCACGGTGGCTCTGTCTGTCGGCACAAAAAAACCACAAAAAAACCCCATTTCACTTTGATTTGGAAAAAAATAAAAGATGTTGATTGTCGTGCACGGGTAACGCGGGGCGATAAGCGACGAGGTGCATCAACAGTCTGACATGAAGTCAGTGCCTCATCGGCAAAGCAGCAGCACCGGTCGTGTCTCAAACACCAAGAAACACCATTTTCTCTGGAAATAATACAAAAAATATAAAAAAATAGGGCAACGTTTAACAGCAATTTATGCTGCCACAAATGCAAAATGTCTGTCTGTCACACAGAAACTCACTTTGAAACAAAAATGCAAGAAATGATTTACACGACACAGGGTTGCTTTATTGGGCCAATATAAATAGTTATTTGTAAGTATAAGATGGCAATGAAAAGTTGAAAGTGAAAATGAAAGTTTTACAGCACAAACAGTCGTGATAGGTGATGCTGGTGCCTGTTTACACATCCAGCAGACAAGGACCGACATCTGCACTTCTTTGTTTCAGGAGACCTGTTAATAAGTGAGTCCCCCTCCAAGAAGAATATCTGTATATTCAGCTGATAAGTTCTCCACCACGTTCACAGCAGCCAAATAAAAGTGCAGTTTTTGGTGAAACAGGAAGGACGAGCTGAAAGATGCTCAAATGTTCTGCAGAGCTGAGGAGGTGGTGATTCTCTCCATCACTCAGCTCTTTCATGCTACACATGGTCTTTGAGCTTTCTTATAAAAATGGAGGTTATTGCCACCTAAAAAAATCTATTCGCAGAGAAGGGTGTGCATAAAGGTCGACTCTGGGGTCAGTCTGCATTACACAAATATCCAAACATCAGATCTCAGTACAGGTCTGTAACAATGCTCTAAGCTGCCTTCACAATACAACAGACTAAATTCTTGTTTGGATTGAGGCAGCGAGCTGTTGATTTTTACCTCTTTCATGTTGCTTTTTGCTCCCTGATTGAATCAATGTTTAATGCTTTGTTACGTATTCTGACTGTGAGCTCGCTGCCTCCAGTTCTTCATACGCCGCGGCCCGGAGCGCGGTGAAGCCCAGAGACGGGGGCAGCCGTCTCCCACTTGTTGTCGGGGGGGGGGGCTGCGAGCCGAACTGTGTGGTCACCGGGCGGATCGACGGAGGGGAGCCGTTGCCTACCCCCGGCACCGGGTTGCATCAGCTAATCTTGTGAATAATGCAGAATCATGAATAAACATAGATCGGTGGCAGCGCGGTACTGTAAAGGAGACCTGCCTTTTTCCCCCGTTACCCTTTTTCTTCTCTCCTCCGCCCCTGCCTCCATTTTCTGGCTTTCTCTTTTTCTCACCACAAAAAAAACAAAAAACAAAAAACACTCTTTTTCTTCCCCTCGCTGCCAAAATCAAACACTCCCACCGCCCCCCTCTACCCCTCCTCCCCCTCCTCCTCCATCCTCTGTCACTCTCCGCTCTTTTCTTTCCCTCTCTGGCCGCGGCAGTGACAGACATTGTGGTGCTGTAGTGTTGCCGTGTCTCAGTGCGGGCGAGTCAGGCCCGGCCTTCACTCTCGGCTCAATAGCTGCCCGGGTTTCCTCAAAGGCAGCCATCCAGCCGGCACAAAGCCTGCCCACTGGGAATAGGCCCACAAAAGAGAAGGGGGCTGCTCGCCTCCTTTGCTCCGCTCCGTCTGAAGCGGCCTGCCTCCACCACCTCCTATAAATAATACAACGTTGCCTCGACAAAAAAAGAAAAGCCCCGCTCTGCTCCCGCAAGCCTCTGCTTCCATCGCTCCTTTCATTCCCTCCCTCCCCTTCCCCCTGTTTCCCTTCTCCTCACCTCTTTCACGTCCAATTTTTTACTAAACTAGAGGAGCAGCGGGCTAATTCACATTCGATTAAATATTACGGTAAATAATAAATGGGATTTCTTTGTGCTTATTATCCTTTTTTTTTTGTCCTTTGCCCATGCGCTGTGATAGAAGGAGTGCTGGAGGAGAGCTGAGGACAATATTTGTTTCTGATTGGCTGGCGGGTGTCTGTTTACGAAAGGTCTCAGTGGTTTGACCATTTTTTTCTAAAACGCTGCAAAATGTATATTAAGTAACCATAGCAACAATACTACCTAATACTATTTTTTAAATAGTCACTAACTTAATCGCTGGTTTAAAGCAAGTATCAGTTTGCATTTAAAAACAGACTGCAGTTTCTGAGGGATGGACAGATAGAAGACAGACTAGAAAAAAAACAGATGGTGATGTAATGCTACCTGCAAAAGCATTTTTTCCCCCCACGATTTGCATTTTTATATTTATCTTTCACCACCTGCAGCGCTCAGATAGGAAAAGGTAATAGTCTGGGTTAAATGATGAACAAGTTGATGAAACAGCTAAAATGAGGCAGAGGGTGCTGAAAGAACACACCTCAGAAAA
>JAOXYL010000043.1:23759224-23790713 GCA_028564955.1 Terapon puta
GAAGAAATTGTTAGTGTTATACTTGAAGCCATTCATTAGGTTACGACAGATATGTTTGAAACGTGAAATGTCATTGATGAATGGTGAAGAATAAATCTGCCTGCCGTGAAGAAACAACAGTGAATCTGTCTCTCTATCATTCTTCACCACAGACTGTTCCTGGCTGCGCAGCGGTTTTGTGACTGGCCCAGGTACCCCTAGATCTGAGGCCAGTAACACATTTCTGTCTCAAGTCTACCCCAGGGTGATATGTTTGGATAAGTTCCAGAGGGAAGCTCCAGGAGGCATCCAAGATAGATGCTAACACCACCTCCACTGACTACTTTTGATGTATCAAAGCAGAGGTTCAACTCTAATCCACTTTTGCATGTTCCTTCCCCCTATGTATGACTTACATTATGGCTTGTATCCTCAATCACATTCATCCATTCGTTCACCATCCAAAGCTCACGACCATGGGAGAGGGCTGAAATGCGTCACCTTCAGACTCAGCTCCATCTTGACCTTGACAGCTCGGAACGATGCCGGCATCCTTGTCGATGGCCGATCAATCCACCTGTTGATCTCCAATCAGTCTTACTTTTACTGACACCCTGTAAGGCTTTAACTTCTTTAGAAACATAATCGAGCGACTTTCTGTGTGCCTCCACACAAATCGCTCATCAAATCAAGAACTTCATAAATAATCAGTGTCTTGTTCATTTTTCATTCAATATATAATCAGACAAACTGCATCATATCCATCCTCCCTAAGGTGGATGACACTGACTTGACCAGATTTAATAAAAGGCCAATATTGTCCCCAAATAGCAATGCACTGCTGATATAAATACACAGAGGGACAGTGCGAACACTCTCCCTTGCCGACGTGGCTGTTTGTCTAACTGTGGGAGGAATAATTGAGTTTAAGCATTAGGCCGAGCAGTGGGAGACAGTGTAATATGTAACAGGATAAAGGAGGAGGGAGAGTTTTCTCCCCGTGGGCTGAATCTCCAGACTCCTCCACTCCTCGAGCCACCATTTTGATGAAATTAACAATCCTCTTCACCCGTCTTGCCCTCCATCCTCCAGCTCTCTCTGTCCTAAAGAGATTAGACCACTTCAGGAACATTATTCAGATTGTTTATCACTCTCAGCTCCAATTGAAATGAAGTGGATTCTGTTACACCGAGGGCTTCTGCACAAATCTGGATCACACCTCTCCTCTGCTTCTCCTCTTACCTCAGTATTATTAGCTTATTTTGCCAAGTTTGCAAATATCTATTTATATGTATTTGTGACTCTGTAAATTGCATTTTATGGTGTTTTTTCTGCCTCCAATACAGATTGTGATTCAATTTGAACCATAGAAAAGAGTACATTTCTTTGTGGCATGAGCCGAAAGATGATTTTATTTAATTTGACACAAATAATACCTCAGGATTTCTTATTCTATTTCAATTACATAAATAATGCCTATTTTATTGGATCCATTAAAGATTTATGTGAGTTAATCAGTGACATCAGCTGATCTCATTCCTTTTTATCTCCAGTTATTTACAGACTCTGCTGTAGGCCAGCAAAAGTGTGTTTGACTGCACTAACTGAAATATTTGTTTCTACCTCAAGGTGAGATGGAACTAGTGAATCAGGTAAGGTGGTCAGACTTATATTTTCAAATAGTAAGTGCATGCAAATTATGCAGTGACCACTCAAAGTCTTATTTTGAGCTGATTTGATGTCTGAGCCATGATCAAAGAGTGTATGAAAGCCTTTACACAGCTTTGTGCATCAGAGTGAAGGCATCCCTTGTTTCAGTGCGTATTACATTACAGGAGAGCTGCCTGTCTTGCTGTGCTTCACTTCAGCTGCCGCTCCTCTCAGTGCCTGGGTCAGCTACACCCAAACTTCATCAGCGGAGCCGTATATCAGCCCCCACAATCAGTGCTCCTGCCACCGTAAAAATGGCTTGGGCGATCTTCGTGCTGGTGTTTTTTGAAAGCGGCTGTTTAACTTATCCTTTTGTCTTTGTCCTTGCTGAACAAGGCTTGCAACTTTAAGGAAACCTTGTCGGCGCTCTCTGACATTTATTTCTTGTTATATATTATTGTTGTTGGTTTTTCTATTTGATAATGTAGGCAAAAAGAGCTTTTTATTTTTTGATAAAAAAATTGTGTGTGTTTTTAGTTGATTATTTCAGCATTGGACACTCTGTCCTATTTGCTTCCATTTATGCAAGGTAAACATATTATGTTACTCCCTGTGTTTCCTTAGACATTAAAAAGGTCATAGCAGTGCTGTCTCTTTTCTGTAGTGTGTGTTGGTTTGTATTGTGCTTATATAGTTTTGCTTTTATTGTGACATTTACTGCTGCAAACATGCGTGTCAGGATAAGCAGGTATAGAAAATGAATGAATTAATGAATGAATGAATGTGATAGTTACTACCTGGACTTGAAGTGAACTGTTACATTCTGGTTGGACCATGACACATGTCAAAACATAAAAATGTTTCAACTATAAGATGTTTTGATACAGGGAGAGTGCTTTTATCTGGCTATTATTATACCGATTGTGCATGACCTGCCCATTTCCATATAACAGACAAAGCTAGTGATTAGCTGGTGAACAGGGAAGTATTTAGATGTAAAAGAGCCACGGGAGGGCAAAACAGGGCTACTACATGAGTGAACACAGAACGAACATTCATTGGGTGGACCAAAGCACTACTTTAAATGCATGCTTATGTTGCTCTGTATCTGCTGGATGTTTGGAGCACTCTGTTAGCACTGTGGTTCTTCACCATAAAAAAGTAAAGCTAAGCAAAATGATAGGTGACAATAATGTCCAAAAAATATGTTTTTGTTGTTTTAAACAAAGTGATGAGATGAAACCAGTTTCATCTGAGGCCTTCAGTCAGGTCCACAGTCCTCCTCCCACCTCATGCTTCATCACATTCAGTCAGTCACTGCAGGTGTTCAGGCCCTCTGTTCCATGTCTGCCCTTTCTGAGGGTGCAGACCCAGACCTGCCTGGTAAATGACATCAATGTACACACAGGATGACAGGTCACAGGCAGAGTGACAGGTCAGTCCCACACACTCTTTAGATCACTTATGTCTGCATAGAAATGAATAAGAGACAGAGTTTAGTATGACTGCCCCACCAAACTGGTCCTTTTCATCATTTTCTGTGTGGCTGCTCCCACAGACACTCACTGAGACAGGTTTTAAACGTGGTTAATGTTCTATTTCAGATCATACTGAGTCTGGTACATACATACCTCATTAAACCAAGTGCAGCTTGTATTCATGACAAAACCAAATATCCATCGATCACTTGACTGGATTAGCCAAAAACAGGTGTTTTTTTCTCTACTAATTTATCTACTTTTTTATATTTATCCATCATATCCCAACTAGATTAAAAACAGTTCCAGCACAATTTCTGATATTACCAGAATATTACATACAAAGAGAGGCTATTTAAGTCATTTTCCCACCCACGTGTCAAGTCATTGTAATGTAAATACAGCCAATAAAAAAGGCGATCGTCCAGTCACGTTTTCAATGCAGCAATTCAGCAAGGTCATTTTGGAATCTCATAGCTCACCTAACTTAAAGTTGTAATGAAATCTGCACTTCTAATCCAATGTACCTCTTGTTAAATTTAACTAATAACTCTACACAATTGAAAATAAAAAAAAAAAAACACAACACAACTCATGCTCATGCTCATGCTCATGGGTAGGACAACAGTTTGGACAGCACCACCGGATCATTTGCACTCATTGTGAATATTTACCTCTCCATCTGCCTCTGGTGAGTGGCAGTTTCATAATTGGTGTGTAATAGATATTATAAATACTCACTGTACCTATTAAGTCAAACTGAGTGTGACTGTTGCAAATGTAAAGAGGGAAATTACAGTCAGCTAGTGTGATGTCCTCTGACAAAACAAGGTCCACTGGGTGTCTGGCTTTAGAATGGTAGAGTGGACATACAATAATTTGAGTCAGAGTGAAAAATCTATGATCCTTGAAAGGTCTCAAGGGCACCCTTTGGTGACATTCACCCACCTGCATATGAGCGTGCAGGAGATAAATCAAACAGTTTCATGCCACCAAGGCCATGAAATGCTGTAACAAAATCCATTCATGCGATGCTGATAACACCGATGGATACTCGCAGCCATTCATGTAGATTAATTTCGTCACATCCATTGTTAATTAGCGGAGATTGGGGAGAAGCCGTGATTATCAAATGAGCTTAGTGTATTTAGCAGGGACTAATCCCTGGCTTCCCTTGTTTATGGGATTTGATGAGGAAGACAGCGGTGAGTCAGCTGGAGAGGTGACAGAACAACTGGATTTACACAGCAAACCCACAAGCAGGGCACAGCTGAAACAGAGCTGAAACGCAGATTAAACCTGTTTCAGATCTCACTGTGCTTCCTTGCGAGTATTAATTAACACGGTCATGAAGAACCACATGATCATATATGGCCTGTTTCTTTTTGACACACCCAACAATAAGACTATCGACATCAAGAACTGAAACACGTAAATGGAGTTTGGCAGTACACTGGGCCAGGCTCAGTTGAAAGAACGGTTAATGGAAAACCACCTCTACGGTCAAAAAGAGTCACTCATCAATAAATTAAGAGTGGATGATTTGTAAAGTACCAAGAACCCCATGAATTCTCTCAGTGTTAATCCAGGTCTCAGTCTCACTTCAAATCTACATCAAGTTTTTACACCATGTTTTTGGATGATTCGAGTTAACTAAGAAAATACTGCTTCTTTTCTGAGTAAACAGTGTAGATCGTGAAAAACCCTGCAAGAGCAGCATCATCAGCTGAAACATCTGCCACCGTGTGCAAGTTGTGGAGTTTATGTCTTGAGTACATATCTTGTGTATTAAAATGAAGCTTGCAGAATGTGGCCTGGTGAGTTTCTCCATTTTATGGGCAGATGTCCCTATTTCTTTTGGAAAACTTGCTCAACTCTTGATTTGAGGCATGTTTCTGAAAGTGCCTCACCCATAAAATGTTGTTGCTTGATTTTTGATTTTTTAAAATTACGACAAAATGCAAAACAAATGTTAGTGATTTGTATTTGCACTTCTAATCTAACATCTACACTAGAAAAATAGAGATAGAGTTGCAATTTTGGTTGTTCGCCAATTCACTTGGGCATGTTAAAAGCTTCCTGTCTCTCCTACAAGAGCAAGACTCTTTGTAGTTTTTGTCGCTATCATCATTTTGCTTGTCTTTGTAATGCGTATTTACTGTATGTCATCTTTTCTCATCTCTTTGTAGTTGTTTTTCACCTCTTTGTAGTCATCTGGCATGCTATGGGGCGTTACCATCTCTTGGTAGTTCGATTAAATTAAACAGGGGTTCTGGGGGTCATCTCATATAGTAATCTAAGGGGCCATCAAATCTAACCAGCACTTTTAGACAATTCTTCTTCTTTGTTAGATTGAACAACAAAGAAATGAACAGATTGAATGATTGACGGACCATCTGAGCAGAATTCAAATTTCTCCTGATGCTGCAGGCTGCTTTGTGGAATCTGGTCCAAATGTTTCATTTACAGTCAGTCATCAGTTATTTTCCAGCCTCCCACAAGCAATATTTATCTTATCATATAAAGGATAATTACAACAGCATGTAATCACTCTCAAACTATATCATGTGGGATCATGTATATAGACATGTGTGCTGTCTTACTATGTATCTATACCTACTCTGCTCAGTCCAGTGCTGACAGCCCAGATGGGCAAGAGTGGAGCTGTGGTGTGTCCTCGTGCTGCTTAATGTACAGTATGTTGTTGTAGATGAGCGTCTGAGTGCATTTCAGTGCCGTTTATTTAGGACTGTTCTCCTCCATCTGCTGCTGCAGGCTCCAGGGCGTCGCCTCGTCACAGTCGAGCTGCTTGATTGGCTGTTCCTAGGTGATGGACAGTCTTGCAATTGAGCAGATGGCACCCTGCTGTACTGGCAAGCAACTGCAGTTTCCTCAGAATGTGTTTGCCTTGTGTGTTTGTGTGCACATTCAGGCAGTGTGTTTACTTCAGCCTTAACTTTCGACAGAGAACATTTATTTTCATCCTGTTTAATTTCTTTGATTAATTTCTCCTTCACATCTGTAGGAACCTTTTTCAACAAACATTTTAAAGCTGAAGGGGTGTTGACTGAACAGGCATGCATTAGTGGAAAAGGAAGGCAAGCCATTACGGCTAGCTTAAGCATGTATGAAATTGTCTCAAAATTCTATCCAAGAAGTTTTTGATTGGTTTCAGAGTCACATTTTGATTTTTACAATGTCACAGCCCTATTTGGTGGCTTTGGTCCCATTTGCTATTGTTTCCATACACAAGTATTTGGCATCTTTGTGAGAGTTTAATAAAGGAACCACATTCACAGCATTTCAGTACTTACGGCAAAATAATCTGAATTTGGGTTTGAAGATGTGACTGAATCCAGTGAGATGCAGTTGAAAACTCAAGAAGAGCCATGTTGTCAGGGTGAAGAAAGAGTCCTACTGGGCCATGTTGGCCGGTGGGACTCCTGATGCAGTTGACAGGTACCGGCAGGCCAAGCAAGTTGCAGCCTGGGTTGTCCTGGAGGCAAAAACTTGGGTCTGGTAAGAGTTCGGTGAGGCCATGGAGAAGGACTATTGGTCAGCCTCAAGGAAATTATGGCAAACCCTCCGGCACCTCCAAAGGGGAAAGCAGTAGTCTGCCAACACTGTTTACAGTACGGATGGGGGGCTGATCTCAACTGGGGACATTGTTGGACGGTGGAAGGAATACTTTGAGGATTTCCTCAATTCCACAGACATGCCGTCAACTTAGGAAGTGGAGGCTGGGGACTCTGAGGTGGACTCATCCATCACCCGAACTGAAGTCACTAAGGTAGTTTGAAAGCTTCTCGGTGGCAAGGAACCGGGGATGGATGAGACCACCCTGAGTACCTCAAGTCTCTGGATATTGTGGGGCTGTCTTTGTTGACACGCCTCTGCAACATTGCAAAGAGATCAGGGACAGTCCCACTGGAGTGGCAAATTGGGGTGGTGGTCCCTCTTTTTCAGGGTTCTTGAGGGTATATGGGACTTTGCCCAACCAGTCCACATGTGCTTTGTAGATCTGGAGAAGGCATTCGACCATGTCCCTCATGGTATTCTATGGGAGGTGATCCGTGAGTATGGGGTTCGAGGCCCTTTGCTAAGGGCCGGAGCAGGAACTTAGGTTGCATTGCCGGCAGTAAGTCAGACCTGTCCTGTTGGCTTCAAACCAGGACCTTCAGCATGTGCTGGGATGATTTGCAGCCGAGTGTGAAACGGCTGGTGTGATAGACCGAGCTGGAAAAACTGGAGTCACAGGTGGTTTTTACAAAAAAAAAAAAAAATTATCAGACGATATGAAAAAAACAATACATTTTCATAAAAAATAATAATGAAAAGATGGGCCCTTAAAAGAGGTCAAATGAACAAAACTGAACTTAGGGCACTTTATTGTGTTGTTGTGAGCAGTTGGTTTAGTTGTTGCCTAACAAAAAACAACTCTGGGGAACTTAAATGTTGGCTGATCAGACCATTAACAAACAATGCTACTCTAATAGACAAGCAAACAAAAGAGAACAGTTGGTCTACACATGCTATCCTTAAGTTAAATTAACTGACCCCCTTCCAAATGCAGAAAACTCAAATAAACTCAAACATAATACCTTACTAAACAAAATAATTTAGGCTGCAGACATTTGTTTTTTTTTTTTTTAGCTGCACCGCTTCCGGGTACAGATCCTTTTGCCAGATGCAGTGGATACAGGAAGTCCTCCCCAGGCGCCGGTAACATAAAACTAAAAATTAACACAACTTAAAGACAACTTAATGCTAACTTTGATGAATGTACAAAGTACTGTCTGGGGCGAGGGAAGTCTGGGCATCTCTGCTCTGACTGCTGGATCAAGCGGCTGAAAATGGATGGATGGATGGATGGATATTAATCCCACAATCAAGAAAGACAATTAACTCTCAAGTTTCAGAACGATCAATAATAGCTCAATACAGTGAACCCATAGGGACGGATTGTGAATGAAAAATGGCTCCGAACATGTAAACATAGGTTTGGTCCATCTTTCTGTGAGGTGACAGTCCTAACTACAACACCACTGTGTCACCTGGATATTATTACTTACAAATGGACAATACACCAAGTTCTTTCATTAAGTCCTTCTGCAAGACTGATTCTCTACATTGGTGGCCTCTAATGTATTAATTAGTTTTCATAAGCATTATAATTTTTGGAAAAGTTGGTTGCAGCATGTCAACCGTTTTTAGTGTGTCGCTCCATCTGGGCTGTGATTGGTTGGTTCACTATAAAGTGACATATTACAAACAAAAAGCAAAATACGTGGTCAATCAAAAAGTAAAAGGAAGAAAAAAGAACAAACCTATTCTGTACAATTGAATGGTTCCATTGACTTGCAGGCTGTGGCCTGGTCATTCTGCACTTAACATCCACTTTTCGTCCTCAGCAGCTATAGGTACAGGGCCAAAGAGGCAAAAGCACCGGTTTGTTTACACCGCTCTCGACAGATGGGGGTAAACACGACCCAGGCTGTCTTTGACTGAAGCGCTAGATAAAAGGGCTGCAGAGATGTACAAAATAAGCCCAAAATGAAATGTCACACCTGCAAAAATATTTGGGTGCTTTTTGTTGTTGAATGTCCTGACCTGCAGCAAATGAGTCACAGCTTATTTGTGAAATTGTAAAACATAACAGCGACACAGCATTGCTCTTTTGAACAGGAAGGAACAGAATGTGTTTTGAAGCAGGAACACACATTGTGAGATGGTGACTGGATTTTTTTTTCTTGTTTTTTTGGAATCTCCTCCAGCTCAGCTTGGCAGATAATAGCTTTCTGGGGACAAGTATGAGGAACAGGGGACGCTAATGAATTCTTGTATCACATCTGCTGACGAGCTCTCCACATGCCAGCTATTTACAGGAGGCTGATCGAGAGCTGCACTATCCTCACACATTAATTGTTAACACTGTCGGATGCGAGCTCTGCCTCCCAGTGTGATGGACGCTATAGATTGCTTTTGTCTGAGAGATGAAAATACAGTATTCTCTAATGGACACTGCAGTGATCACTTGTCACTATCTCTCTGACTCTCATGCAGTTTTATTTTCATTTCGCTCTCTATTACTTTCACTACGTCTGTGATGCCTTCACCACCCACTATCGACCACTCCAAAACCTTCAAAAGTTTCTTTTGCTGGAACCCAAACTGGAAGTGAATATAGTGGCAGGCACATGTTTATTCTGTCACTTCCAGCTGACAAGACCATGCACAGTGTCTGTATTCTAGTTGGATCAAAGTGATTTGTCTTTGAACTTGCAGAGAAATGGTCACATCCAACTTCAACCACAGCATAAGACCGAGCGATTAAGAGTCATAACTAAATTGCTTAAATGACGGCGTTCTGTAATCCCTAATCATAAATGGCAGTGCCCTTTGAAGCCTCTGTGTAAAGGTAGCAGACAGACAGCTCTATGTTGCATGTTCCCACATGCACTCAGTCATTGAGACAGACCATTAGCCCTCATTATCTCCCACCGATCAGCCACTCAAATGAGCAGCAGAGAGAGAAAAAAGGCCAGAGCCGACTACAATAAAGGGCGATTAGGAGATGACTCGACTGTCAGAAAATTTTGAGCTGTCACATTGAGTCTGCAGAGACTTAAACTGAGAGAGAGAGAGCGAAGAAATATGGTTCTGGCTGACTACTGGTCTCATTTTATCTAATGATTTTTTTGCACTTGTCACCCAAACTGATGTGGCTTTGCTAAACAGCTGATAATGTGTCTGTCAGTGACTGTGAACATGTGACTTCACCTCTGTCAAGTATCAGTACACAAAAGACATGACGAGAGGAGACTTAACTTAATATGTATATATTATCACATATACATCATTTTGTTATCAAACCAAATGCACAAAAGCCTGTCAGACTGAAGGAACAGCATATGGGTCTACAAAGAGTTACCTAGGATGCTGTGGGCTAAATCAGAATGTAAATCATCACAACATCTCTTGGCCAGTTTTGGAAAATAACATTTACTCAAGGTTGATGTCAAATTTAGAGTTGTAGTTTATGTGACTAATTCCAATTTATGATACTCCACTATATTTTAGAGAAAAATGTTGGATCCTTTACTTCACTCGAATAATCCAGAGGATGAGATTAAATGAGCACTGCAGCAGTACAGTATGTGAAGTGACTCATATTAGCTCAATTGATTATCTGCAACATTTCAGTTGACAAGTTGAGTGAAAGCCTTCATTTTGTGTTGGTTTTGGCGCCCCCTGTGGACAAAGGTTTTATTGCTGTACCTAAAGTGAGGTGACATGTTCCCTCTGCTGCACTCCCTTCAGTTGGTCAGTTAGACTGTTTCATAACCAGTTAAAATCTTAATAGCAGTACTTTAAAGAGTTAATAGTAATGACTTACTTATAGATAACACTGACAGCAGCCCTTGTGCATTATGACAGCTATTACTTTTGAGGTTTTAAGTAAATTGTGTCCCAGTACAGAAATAAAATTTTGTTTCACTTATAATGAGGCATTTTCATAAAGTAATGTGTTAGTGCTACTTTAATGTAAGTAAAAGTATTTGAATACTTGGCCCAGATTGTGTTTAAACCAAATTCACACCTTAAAAACTTGAGGCATGACATTTTAAAGCTGTGAGCATTTACCAGGCAGACAGAGTCAAATGAGTTCAAGTTGCACTGTGGGAAATATAGATCCCACATTACTGGAGCCAGCATCTGCTGCTTTGAATCTGGTGCCTTTTGTGAGCCCCTTAAATTCACAGAAGTTCTTTCCAAGCATTCTCCCTGCGTTTAGCTGAATGTGCTAAACACAACCTCAAAGCAGTTGTTTAGATTAAGAGGAGGGTGTTGAGTACAACTTCCAGGTCTCCTCACCCCTCTCTCTGCAGTGTGCAGCACCTCGCGTGGGATCATTCTTTCTTCTAACCAGCTTTTCTTCATTACTCCTCTTCTGTTTACTCGTCTTTTGTGCAAACTGCTGTTTTCTCGTTGTTTGTTTGTTTGGTTTTTGTTTATCTCTTATTGTCTGCTCGGAGTTAGCACGTGCACGTTGGAGCCTGTCCAGGAGCAGTGACTGAAGCGCTGTCAGATACTCTGCTCTCATTGGTTGTTTTACTTCAGGTGTGGTGGATTCGTGTCCAGTGACTTTAGATCTGTTATAAAATCATACTCCTCTGCTGCTTCTGTCTCAGGGCCTTAAGCATATATGCATATATCTATACATTTAAGCGTATGTGATGAAAAGTTGTTTTTAAATGCAGTTATCCACTTCTGCTACAAAGCCTGCTTCACGTTCCCTCCTAGAGCCGTGGTAAATAACACAGCTGACAGTAGGCCACTGTGGCTGTGTGTGGCCGGGCTGGCGTATGTGTTTGGCTGAGTTATAATCTGGTAGGACAGCATCCCTCTGAAGCAGCAAGCTAATGCCTCATAACGGTGACAAGCAGCCAATTTACACATCGCATCTCCACCGTGAGTGACAGCAAATCAATACACACTCGCAGTGATCACGGCATCCAGCGGCGCGTCAGTTAGTGAGAGCGCGTGAGAGAGACAGTCTGTGATTGTGTGTCTGGGGATTCACTGACTGTCTACAGCAACGTTTTCCTCTGGTTTGTGTGCAGTACCCCCTCCCCCACCCCCCTAGAGGGGGTCTGTGTCAGTGTGTGTAAGCACCATGTGTAATTACTAACACCACTCAAGTTCTCAGTGTGGACTGCAGAGAAAATACCATTAACCTCTGTTGCTGGGCTTCACAGCTACTGGAGGAGGGGGAGGACGAGGAGAGGGGAGGGGAGGGGGGGGCATCTGGAAATTACAGTTCCTGTCACTGGCCACTGGGAGCTGCCCACTACAACTACAGTCACTTACTGTTGGCCACTGCTCCACTGGAGGTCTCTGCATGTAGTCAAAGTGTGTCAGGAGGCTTGTTCCTATTGTGCCAAGGTTGAAAAGACTGCGGACACTGTTTACGATATTCACTCTAAAGTTAAGTTCTGTTATATTACACTTGTCTACAATTTTATGGCTTTTGGTCATCATTTATATCAGTTAGTTACTCAAGACCAGCGACCAGTGCACCCTGCTCTATATGTGTATGGCCACTTGCTAGGGAATAGCCTTTCTTTTCCAGTCTTTTGGGAGCGTCTGTATGTATGACTGTGGGAAGTGACCTTTGTTAACTTGCTGCACTCAACTCCACCACTCTACTTATCCACTCACCATGTGCATCCATGAAGAATGTGAAGAGCTTGTTCCTCCAAGGGGATAAAGCCTCCCTACTGCTCCATGCCATGCTGCATCAGTTGATCTAGTAAGAGACAGTCCAGCTTCTTCACTTGCATTGGCAGTAGAATAGTTGGATGGCCCTGCATTATCAGGCATGTGATTAGTGCGAACAATGAACAAATAAATGGGGTTCAGAGATCTGGGGACAGGAAAAAATATGGCTGTCTAATATGGCTGTCAAGAAGTTCTACTCAGATATTATTTTATCTCGAAATAAATGAACATGGGTGAAGCAAAGGGCGAATGCATGTTAAAGCCATTCATCCACCTAGCTGTATCTGAAATACTGATGACACAGATCCATCTGGGTATTCATGCAGTAATTGCACAGATCACTATGCTGCTGACCTTTCTCCCTTGTAAATACCAAGTTCACTTGTTTGGTGTCCACTGAGTCATTGTATCCTCATGTCAGCACAGAGAAGCCATCAACTAAACACATACTTGCAGTGCACTTTCAATGCCGAGACAGAACCAGAGAAACGCTGTGCATCACAAGGTCAGTGACTGGTGACAAGGCACAATGGGTCCACAATAATTTGTTAAATGAAAGGCTTGTGTCTTTGCTGACTGGCTGTTAGAACCATGGGTCAGTCGCATTGAATTACAATTTGCCACTTTAAATCAGTTTTAAAGCATTATCAATATCGGCTTTCAAAAGAGAAAACAAATGGGGCTCAAATAACATGGTACTAATGGATGTTAAAGCTAGAGTTAGCTTTCAACTTGGTTGTTTTGTTCTTTACAAAGCTCCTTAATTTTGGGTCTCTTTGCATTCTGACTTTGGCAACCTGGCAGTATTGTGTTGCCTCTGAATTTCACCAGGAAACTGTCTTATAAGGAGTTAGAAACTGCTTGTTGTTGGTACTTTACTACCTTTGCTGTCCAAAGAGTTGGTGACACCGAGATTTAGAACTGCATAATTCTGGGATTTCAGTTTATTTAATTTTTGCCATGTTCAATGGAGGGACTCCAACAGCGGTGAACTCTAACCTGCAAATTTGTGCTGCAGCCCAGTGGCAAGCCGTCTTGACAGCTGACCTTTGAGGGAGCAGCCTGTGGAGGAATGACTGTCACTTTGTGGCGTGGCCGTCACTTAGAGAGAGAATGTAACAAAGCCATTTTTAAACTGCTGCCAGAGGGCCTGGCAACCACATCCAAGGATGATTTTTGAAACCCTCATTTACAATCTGCATCTCATTCATTCAGGTAGCCTTGTCTTACCCCTAATGAATATCACGTGGAGTCAGAGCAAATGAAAACGAGTTAGTGAGGAGTCAGGACAGGAATGAATAGAATTTTAGAAGATGGTAATAAAGGGAATACTGATATCTGTTGGGGAGAAGGGAGAAAGTGATGTTAAATCTCATCTCTTGCTCTGGTACACCTTTGGACAGGATATTACTTTCTGCTGCTTAGAAGTATACATTTCCTTTCTTGAGCTCCATTTAGAGATTAGAGATTCAGTAGTTTCTTATCTCGGAGAGATAGAATTAGATATTCCTTCATCCATGATGGGCCAAGAAGGTGCTCGCTCTCTCTTTTGCTCTCCCTCCCTCCCTCTCTCTCACACACAAACATACACACAGCTAGCGGTTTAATTTCCCTAACAACACATATGGCATCTCTACAGTGGAAATGAGAGCTAAAGACATGCTCTCTCATATCTTCAAACACTGATAGCAGACCCCTTATTGGGCCATTTGCCAAAGGGTAAGAGGTGTCGTGCTGAGTTGGTTGTTTAAAGAGTCCACAGGTCCTGCACTATCAGCTGGTACAGGCTCTCCACCAGAGCAGGGTCAGAGGCTCCTTATGAGGGACCATGGCTCTGGATTCAGAATTGAATCCAGGCTTTCACTATGGAGGAGCAGGGCTGATTTTATAACCCGAGGTTACCTTTTGTGACTGACTTGGCAATGGAGTAGAAAGTGCTTTTTCATCATGTTTCATCATGTTTTAACCTTGTAATGCATTTTCCAACTCTTGGAGGTGCAATGTTAGGCATTAAAACATGTACCAGCTTTACATCACTGCCAGACTTTAGTATTTAGTATTAATTTGTAACATTCAGGGACTACAGATGAAAAATAGACTCTTAGCTATAACTCTGGTGCATTTACAGCAATGCTTATTAATGTGCACTGTCCCTGTTAAATAAACCATCCACCTTTCATCCATCCATTTTCTTCTGCTCCAGGGAAGGGCCGTTGAAGCCAACAGAAGCACATAATCTGCAAATAGCAGAGATGCTGTTCTGAGCTCCACAAACTGGACATTCTCCATGTCCCACCTGTGCCTGTGTAAATATCACAAACACGACCAGTGACAAAGGTCAACCCTGGCAGGGGTCAGATCCACTGAGGATTTCTATTGACTGTAGACCTCTCCACAGACAAAACTGAGTCAAATGCACCCCCTTATTTTAATCGTATTTCCTTACACTTTAGTAAATTGACATCATTAAAAGTATGCCAAAATAGCTCTTAGCAGTTTGCAGAACTTAAAAACCTGTAATTAGTTTTTTTTTTTTTTTTTGGAATGATATCTAATCTAGATTTATGAGCATTTTTTGTAGTCAATATGACAGGTTATGATATCCCCTGTAAATTAAAACTCTGTGTCAGTACCTCAGACACTGACTGATTTTGACCTAAAAAATTGCAGCAGCACTCACATGCTAATGATTCTATAGTACCTTAGCTTACTATTCTCCTGCCATTGTTGACTGTGCTGGTGAGGGGCCAGACTGTAATGACAACCTGTTGTTTTGATCACATTGGCAGGTACCTGTTTGTTTTGAACTGTACAAAAAGAAAATGTAAAGCTGAAATTTGGAGAACTTGAGGTAAAAACTGGATTTGAAGGGATCAAGAATCGAGTGAATACACAACACAGCCTGACTTTGCAAAATACCAATGTAGAGTTGCAGCACTGCCATGGTAATAAATAAGGTAAACGCCTATTTTGATGTGTAAAGGAGATCCCACATGGTAATGCACTAGGACCAATGAGACACACATTATTATTATTATTATTATTATTATTATTATTATTATTATTATTATTATGGACAAACGTACCTCTGTGTTTACTCAGCAGAATCATTATGATAGAAGAGAGCATTGCTCTGGCTGTTCACTCGTTCCATCATCCAACCATAAAGGAAGCTCTGTGCGATAGTGTACACTAAGTTCCCTGCCAAATGAGACACACAAAGTAGAGGCAAGCTTAATAGTTTATGATTTATGTTATAGTTTAAACAATGTGTCAACAGCTCTGATTAATTGATCTTAACATGACACAGGGAATAAAATGTGTTCATTGATTTGCATTACAAACTAATTGGAAATGTTCTGACATATCTGAGGTGACATATTTGTGGTGCCAGATGAAGATGATGCTAGTGTGTATATCTACGTTAAAAAAAAAATTGTCCTAATGATAGACTTGGGCAAAGGTAGGAAATCGTCAAAGAGCACAGGGATCCATAACACATTCTGAACATCCACAACAACTTTCATCCAGCCTATAGTTGTGAGGACACATGCTCTCTTTGTAGTTATGAAGACTTCTTCCTGTTGCTGACCAAAGTGTTAGATGGATGTACTGAAACGTGTGTGCAGTGCATGTGTACAACGCTCAGTATATCCAGAACATAGTCCGGCTCTGCTTCAGATCCCCCACAAAGCAAATGACCTGAAAGAAAATGTTTGCAAAGTCTGGATTGATTACCTGGTTGGTCACATTACACAAGCTTACAGCTCAGTCCAGCAGCTTTGTTACCAGGCCCAGCTGCTCAACAGCCAGCAAGCTATTTGACAAAGGGCTTTTTTGTTATTTTTTGCAAAGCTGTATGGGTGGTCACACACAGCAATTTGGATATACCTTCAGTTTAGCGCAAAGCCATTTGGATCGAGGATAGCAGATGTTTCCTTCTTCTTTTAAGAGAATGGTAGTGTTGTTTATCAGAAGGAAGAAGTCCATGGTACAATATGAACACTGACAAGGTGACAAAAATACCACAGCACAGAGGTTTGGTTAAAAATTTTCTTTGAAGCGGGCTACAGCAAAATAATAAACAAAAATTGAACCAAACCAAACCAATGATTATCTATTCACACAGAAAAGTGCACAAAAATACAGGTGTCTTACATAACCTTAAAAAAAGAAGAAAAAGGTGCTCAAAGGGGCAAAAAAAATCTCTTCCCACAACAACAAATCGGAAAGCTGAAATATTGGCCTGTACGACATGAGTAATTAGACATGAGCAAAGGGAAGACATGCTATTTCTTTGAAGCTACTTTAATCTGCCACTTAATGGGCAGATAAAACAAAAAAATTCATATTATCCCCAACTTTATTTTGAAAAGGTTGAGTTTTCCTGTTGAAAACCACAACAAAGAGCCCAAAAAGGCTAAAATACTCTGTGAATACTGTCACTTTGAGCATCCTGTCTCTTGTTACATATTGTGATTTGTTCAATAGCTAATATAAAAGCTGTAAATAAATGAATGTTTGAGGTTCAACATTAGGTAGTTGTTGAAAATTGAAGTCCACCAAAGGGTCCATTTATAGTATTAGTATTATAGTTATGGTATGTGACTTTCCTTATAAGCCTGGTATTGGAGCAATTTGAACCTAACAAGAATGCAATTATGTATGGTTGAAATTAAACAAAACCAACTGTAGGTTCGATTGCACTCTAAGATGCTAAGCTGTGCATATACACAGTATGTGTGTGTTTTCTGCTCTCAGAGTGGAACTGCAGGACTGCGTTTGAAGCTTTATTGAGGCAAGCTAATCCATGAGCTGCAGGCCTCAGCTGCCATTGCCAGTCCGCCAGTCTGAAAATAATTACATTTTAAATGGCTGTGCAAACAACAGCTACCACATTAGCGTGTTAATTCAGGCCAATCACTGCTACTAAAGGGGAAAAAAAATCGAAATAACGGGAGGAAGCTCTGCCTTCATTCTGTTCCCCATAGACTGATAAATGCACAGTAGTCTTCCATGCCCCAGGTGACCATTTATAACATTCGATTATTTATTTATTTTCCTAAATCTGCATAATCATTTTGGCTATAGGTCATATGCGAACAAGATGGGGAGCTCAGAATAAGATGCATTATTCATGACTTGCAGGATACAGTGGGTGCCAGAGGTTTACAAGATATGTGAGTGAGATTCACCAAATTCATTCTTTTCTTTATCGCACAAAAGCTTCTTGGACTGGGAGTACCTGGGGCACCAGATAGACCACAAAGTGTGTAATGAAGAAAATGGTAAAAAGATGAGGTAACCTAGATAAATAAATCGCTGTGTCCTACCCGCGCACTAAGCTCGCCTAGCACCGCTCGAACAAGAACGTTTGACTTCATAGTGAAATCTTCTTTTGTATGAGGTGGATTTATTGCCTGTGGTGGCAAATGATAATAGATAACTTGTGTAATAATAAACTTGTGCTATCAACTGCTATCTGCTGCTATCTTTTGGCAAGTTAAAAAAATACGCTATCTGTAAATCTTCACGTTGGGAGCTTAGTCTGCTGTGACAAAATGTGGGAGCAAATCAGCAACAGAGTGCGCTGCATCATCTTATTACTAATATAAAATGACTAGAATGGGGTAAACTTCAACGGCAGATATCAAAAAGCATGCAGACATCAGTGGTCTTAATATTGCAGTTGTTCTGACTCATCCCATGCTATTTATTCAGAGGACAAGAGGGTGCAACCCGTATGTGTGTGTGAGAGTGTGTGTGCATGGATGGATGGTGTGATAGGAGAGCCTTAGATCAGAGATAAATTACTTCATTAAAGTGTAAGTTTCAGAAAGCCGGAATGAGCCACATCTCCCCCCTCCGTGCCACTGCAGATTATGAACTCCATAAATCAATACATTTCTGTAAAAGGATAATGTTCCCCTCCCTGCTACATCCAACCTCCAACAGTGGGGCTGACGCAGCTAAGAACTTTCACATTCTGTCATAATTTCTGTTTTGAGAGGATGCGGGGGATGCAGGGGCACCGGTAGTGGCCATAGGTTCAGCAAGCGGTAGGTTAACTCAGTACCACGTTAGCAGTGAACATGTGCTTTGAAAGCACCAAAACGTAACAACTTGTCACGTCGGGTTCACTCATGAAAGTGGTTCAAAGTTAAAGATTTATCTTGGCAACGAGTCTTGATTTCAGATGGCACTCAAACTAGAGGACAGGAGGTTTCCCACATAAAGATGTGAAGTCTGATTTCAACAACTTCTATCAAAAATTGATAAATCTTGCAGGAACATGACAGTTAAAATATGGAGGCAGACTGAATCAGAGCGACAGCAGCTGTAAGCAGACATGGAGTGCTGAGTGAGCGCTGTTCACAGGCATGCAGGAGGAAGTTCACTGGTGGTAAAACTGTCAGGTGAGCACTCTGCACCGTACCTCCCTCTGCCTTTTTGGCAGATTCTGAACACATGAGAATGTGTATGCAATCCATATCTGGCTGTTATAAAGCCAATCTTTACCTTCTTTGCCTCCATCCTTTGCCCCAGCATGGGTTTAGTTCTGGGCTTTATATATGAGTAGCCCTACTCTCTTATCTTTCTCCTTGATGAGAATTTTCAGCTGCACACTTCTTTCATTGGCTCAGGTAAATTTCCTTCCTGTTTAGCCTCTCCTCTGGCATGAAGTTTGGAAATATTTTAATCTCCATAACTTCCACATCCTTCTAATACATTGCAGCTGTCACCTTTTTATGCTCTCAAGAAGTGAAACTGGGTGAAATGACTTTGAAGTTTGACTGAGCAAAGTGTGGCTGTGCATGTCAATGCTGCTACTTACTGGTAGAGCTGGACCAACCCACAAGACCATAAACCTCATGTTAAAACAATGCAAAGGGCTGAATTTGGTGGTGGTAGGTTGGGTCATGTACCAGTGACATATGAAAACTAGAAAGTCTGTTAGAGTTCTCAGATGCATAAATCTGAAGGTTTTTCAAACACTAAACCACGACGAACGTTGATAATAATGTTAGACATGAACTCCAGAAAAGTGTCACTGCAGCAGTTAGTTTATCTGATGAAAGTGTGTGTGCATGTATTTTATTGGACAATGCAATATGTTGCTAGATTACTCCATGGTGTGTTGGTGGCAAAAGTTGAACAAGGCCATTTTGTTAATAAACTGGTACTTATTACTTAAATAGTGAAGTGCAGAATTGACCAATATAAACATAATCTGTAAGGATATCGTTGACAAACTCTTCTTTTTAAGTCTAGAGTTTCTCTAATTCTGAAACTTTTCCATAGACAAATGAGAAACGTTGTGATGGCTATTGGTTGTGGCTGTTAGTCAGAAGGAAGACACTTTTTAGGTCAGATGAAACAGATTTTCTGTTCTCTCAGCGGGGGCTTGCATGCAATGGATGCAAACTGAAGAAGCTGAGAGCACGCTACCTTAAGAGACAGCAGGAAAAAGAAATCCCACCGCTCCCTGAACATTGTAACACAATTAGTCTTGCATCTTAAAACATCTTGTGCACTCAGATGTGCCGCTCAACAAAGCATATGACCAAAATGTTGACTCGCAGATTGATCCATCAGTCAGATCTATTTAATGCCTGTCAGTATTTTTGACATTAATGAACTTCCATACATGAAACCACATTGCATTGTTTAACAGGGATCCTATGAAGACAATGTGAAGCGATGAGTGCCTTGCAGAACGAGTGAAGAACTCCAGCTTTCGAATTAAGTTTCACAATACCCTGAAGGACTTCTTTTCTGCCATGGTGTCACTGCTGGACAAACATTTTAAATCGACCAGCGTTTTTTATGGTCTGTCATTTATGTTCCATGACACAAGGCCAGACGTCTTGTAGAATTTTAGGACGGTCACAAAATTTTATTGACACATGACTCCCAGAAAATGCTTGACTGATCTTCCACATAACTAAATTTCTTGTGCCAAGAAAGTTTGGGAATTGCTCTGCAATTCTCAACAGTACAGTAACAGAAACTGCAGGACAGTCAGTTTCAAAGGTAGTACAAAGTAAATATGTTAATATCTCAACAGAGACAGAATTTAAATAATTCATTATAGTTTTTATGTTATATTTGGATGTCAGTGATCATATACAGAAAATTAAGGATTTCTTAGATTTTGCCATCATTATTCAAGTAAATATGCATCAAATACCAATATACACAGACTCTCTCTGTGTCAGCATTTAACTTGAATAAGACACGCTATAATAATGTAAGGACTCATGTACCGAGGCCTGCTTGCTGGAGAATGTGTTCCTTTTGAATGAATGACTGACCACAGGATCGACAAGGCTTATCTCATGATCAGGGCTGAACATCCAGGAAAACAGACCTTCTTGTATCAAAAGTTTAATTGGGGTCAATTTTCACTGTACACTTAAATTGATGCTGCTTCTGTGACAAAGGCAAAGGTTCAGAAGAGTTGTAAAGGGAGCATAGTTACATTTGAGACAGTACTGTTCTGTTGCCACTTCCCAATAGGGAGCTCAACAATGATGATGAGATGAGGAAATCATTGTCTCAAGAGGGCACTGACTTTTTTTTGATGACCCCAAGATTTTTCCTGTAGAGCCACCATGGCGCAGTATTTTTCAGCCATTTAGAGGGCACATTATTCAAATGGTTGGAAGGAAATGGGTTCACAACATGTGTGCTTTTTACACACACAGGGAAATAGATGGTTTTATCTCCAACATTCAGTGATTCCAAAATCCAGGTATATGCACAGGTGTGAGCACGCGAGAAGAAATCTTCGACACTCTGGCACATAGTGCACATACATAGCACTTAGAAAAATACTGCATGAAAATAAAACATAAGAAAAATTAATAAATTAGATTAACAAAGGCAGAGAAAACATGAAGACACAGAAGTCAAACAGAGCAGCAAAACTCTCAGAATGACATTAAAAACTGATGAAAAAGAGAAGCTAATACTAGGTGTAGCAAATGTCTTCAGTATTATCAGAATGATATAAATTATACAGTATAACACCAGTAACCAGGAACAACAAAACAAGGGTTAGGGTTAGGTTTTTCCCATAAAGGGTTTTTGGAAGTTTTTCCTGACCCGGTTCACAGGTCTAAGGACAGAGGGGGTCACAACTGAACAGATTGTAAAGCCTCTGAGGCAAACAGTGTTTGTGAATATATTGTTGTTTTGTTTTTTGTTTTGTTCTGTGGCAGCCTCCGAATGCTGGATGTGTGTTGTGTTGGCTTAAAAAATTTAAAACGTATTGTCCCAAAAAATCGTTTCTGCATAATTGGAAACTGTATTCATGGTTAATGTGGCTCCAAAGAGGTTCAGTTCTTCCACAAGTGATCACTGGAAGTAACAAAAAGAACGGTAGTTTTTAACCTTTTGTTTCATATAAGAATGGCCAAGAGAGAACATCCATCATGTCAAAAAACAAAGACTGACTGCAAGTTTTCTGATATATATAACAGGCAGTTATTGGCTTATTGTATTGATGATTCAGCATATGGGTCGAAGTCGAAATGGTTGGAACAGTCTACTTTGTACTCTGAAATGAAGAAGAATGAAGGGTGAGAAAAAGTCCAGAAAAAATGAATACTGTAGATCATGGGTTTTGCATCAATTTGCTATGTTGGCGTGTTGTTTGCAGATTCTAAATTGACTTAGCAAGAAAAATCGATGGTCAGGCTTTAAAAAAAATAGCACCCAGCCCCCGAGATTTGAGTTCCGAATATAATTTGGCAAAGGCAAATTCATTTAGTAACGCTACACTTCATACCCTGAAATCCTTATAAGAGAGTCAAACTCAGAACCCTCCTTTCCCTAAACTCTATTGCTTCAGGCCTCCAGCGTGTGGTGAGCACTTCACCCGTAGCTATCCGCTGATCGAACACAAACTTGTGTGTAATTGTATAGAGCTCCTCTCTCGACCTTCTCTGTCAGCAGAGAAATAGGGGCCATCATTCATCCTTGCCATTACCAGCCTGCCTGCCGTGAATAATGCAATTTGTATCCTCTATGGAGTGCATCCAGAACAACAGGCACTCCAATAAACAAACAGCAAATCGCAGTAGAAATCCACTTACAGGGGCAGCCTGGCAAACGCCACGGCCATTAGAAGCCCACTCAGGTCCCATCATTTCAGTCCGATAGATCCCTACCTTATCTGTTTTAGAGTAGGCCTATGATAATGAGCCTGCCAGCTTCGTTCTGCTGAAGTGCTGGATCACACACATAAACCTGGGTACACAGACAGGGACACACACACAGTCATGCGGGGAGCTGTTCACTGGAGATTTGTGGTACCTGAGAGTGGAGGTAAAGGTCAGCTTTTGACCTTTTGTGGGCACTAACAGCAGCTAGTCGGGGCTGAAATGGATCAGTCAGGCAGTGGATGAAGTGTGTGTGTCTGTGTGTGTCTGTGTGTGTGTGCGTGCGTGGTGATGAGGAGTGATGGATGGGAGCATGCGGTATACAGGGGGAGGAACACAGCTTCTAATGGGAGGAGATGAGGGGTTGTTGCAGTGTGATGTCACGCGTTCGCTTTTAATGAACTTTGTCATTTGTATGTTTAGAGAAGTACTTCGATCTGCCCTATAGCTTTATTTGTTGTTTTTCATGTCACTTGATTTTTCGTTGACACACACTTCCCTGTGTATGATTCCTGTCTCTGTTATTTCATCTTTTCACCTCAGGTTTTAGATGAATCCATTAAATGTATTTTATTTGCTATTAACAATTGCTTTAACACCAATTACAATGGTACTAATTAAAAGTTATTTTTTAAAAATAATATTTTTGATTGCTATTTTACTTATTTGATCCTGGTTTTTAATTGGAATATGAAGTCCTCCTCGCAGTTTACCATTTTTAATTTTACGCACTTAATTAATCACTGCAAATCTTTTAATAACTAAACATAACTAACCTAATTATTGTAATTTAAATAAACTGTCCAATAAAGTTTTCTGACAACTCGTATTTCTCATTCAGTCTTCATTCATAAATATACTGTACCTAGAGTTCAAAAATGTGTTTTTTATATATTAAAGAAATACACAGCTTTAGCATTGTACTCTTAATATTCACTAACATGCTAGCTTCTCAAGGCCGCATTGGCTACTACTATCACACAACTGTCTGTGGTCAGGTTGAATTGTGGGTAATGTAGGCAGCAGGTTCTGTCTCTCTGGTTCTTCTGCATCGATAGGAATTTGATGCTAATGCAGTACTCGAGGGTTTTTTCTCAAAAATGGTGCAGTTCGATCAGATTATGATCAATGCATATTTTTTCAGCCTTTATCTTAAACGATGTAAACCTTTGCAGTTTCATGGTAATGACACACAAAGAAAGAAACAGGCCTTCATCTTTCTGTCTGCTTGCAAATGTCAGCATTGGTATGTCACAAGGAATTTACTAATTGACATGAGTATTATGACTTCTGCCATTTTTATAGCTGCAGTATGTCAGTCACACACCTGAAGTAACACATCTGCCGGTGACAGTTTCCACACATGCCTTCACAACTTTCCCAGATGATGAATGGGAGCATGTATTTCTCAGTGTCAAATTATTTGTCCCGTAGGCTTGGATCCACTAATGGCCACTTGAGGCTCTATTTATCATTCTGGTGTTTAAATCACTCGTGGCTTTTATTGCTTTGTTATGGTGAGCGAGCGCTTTATCACTATTCTCTGTGTGTATTTGTACAGCATATATAAGCCGCCACGATTGCTGGCACAAGCCTGTTTCTTTGTTTGCGCTGTTCTGTTTCAAACCATTTTTTCCGACAGCCTCTCCATGCTCCGCCTGCCACAACAAGATAATCCTGCCGTCTCCCATAAGATGGCGGCATCTGTCATCTATAATAATCTGTGGGAGCTGGCCGACGAACAGTCAACAGGAGGGAACGGGGGGAGCGGCGAGTCTCGTTCCCAGTGCGATAGCCAATTAGAAGGGGTATTATCTCCTCATGTGAAGAGGCCTTTAGCCCCCTGACCGCCCTCCGGCAGGGAACTGGGAAGGGCTGTAGGACTGGGAAGTGGAGACAGACAGCGCTGCGTGACACCGTCAGGACAGGAAGTGGAAGTAAAGCCATTATTTCTCCTTCATCGGGCACAACATGATAGCTCTTGAAGCGAGCCAAAGCTTAGCCCCGGAGGACAGAGATCCTCGGCATGGCCTCATTGCCTCACAGTATTTTAAATTCACATCAACACTTCATGGCTTAGGAATTT
The DNA here is from genome assembly GCA_028564955.1 of Terapon puta. Classification (NCBI taxonomy): domain Eukaryota; kingdom Metazoa; phylum Chordata; class Actinopteri; order Centrarchiformes; family Terapontidae; genus Terapon; species Terapon puta. The sequence continues at coordinate 23,783,866 of JAOXYL010000043.1, forward strand.
CTTTACCCCTGATGCGGTTATTTATTTCTCAGCCTACATAAGTCAGCTGCACCTTAAATTCTTGGATCTTTTGTTGTTCGTGTATCCAAAGAAGTAACTTGCGTGATATTATATAATAATAATATATAAGTTACTGCAGGCTTTGTTTTGGAGAAAATACAAAAAAGCCCAAGTAAAATGTCCTACTTAAGAGGTCCTCAAAACTTCTTTCCATAATCAGCTTCTGACTGTAAAGGAAGGAAAAAAGAGAGAGGACTTGCTTGAAAGTTTAGATGAGTGCACCCTCCAGGTCCCTCCTCGCTCTCTCTCACCTTCTCTCTCTCCTTCTTTTTTAGCCTTTCTTCATTGTTCTTCTGTTCACATGTCATTGTGGTAACCTGGTCAGGGATGAGGAGTTTCCCAGTTGCTTGGTTGCACGGTGGTTGTTTGTCCACCAGTTGCATTCGCTAACTGAGGATCCGGTGCTTGATGTGCGGGAGCGGGAGAGAGGATCTGTTTGCAGCCTGTGCAGGAGCCACAACTGAAGCTCCGTCAGATGCTCCGCTCTCATCGGTAGTCATAGACTTTTGAGAAATGTTTAAACCATTTATCATGTTTGATCAAACTACAATCAGAAGACTGATGGGAGAGATTACTTTGGTTTTTTTTCACTGTTTCAAAATCACAGATATTTATGCAGTGGAATATTTAGCCCCTTAATGCCAAGTGTATAATTTTTGTATCAGTATCAGTTCGGTTAAAATCAGTAAAGTGTAACCGTTTTTGAGACAGATCAGTGTGATTATTTATCCTGATGTCTTGATGTATACAAACAAAATTCCAGAAAAAATAAAAATTACATATAAAAATAGATCAAAATTAAAATCCCCTAGGTAATAAAAACTAAATAAATAAAAAGAAAATAAATAAAAACAAAAAAGGTTCAATTCAAGTTTAAAAAAAGGAATTTTCTTATTTCATGGTTCAAGCTTTACAGGGTACAGAAAGAACAAGCTTTCAACTTTGCACGATTGATAATTTGATATTTTATGTATATCAAGAAATGTGGTTTTGTCTAAACTGAAAATGTATTGACCATATATCAACCACAGCTTCTACATCTGATCCAGATGACAGGGTTAATCTCAATCCTTTGGCTTTCTCCATTTTAAAACCTTCACTCCAGACCTTCCCAAGCCGTCACACAGGTCAATTCAAAAGCCTTTACAGCATGGCTCCTCTTATCACGTATCACACTCACATCGCTCTGTCTTCCTGCCTCCCCCCACCATTTCTCTCAGTTTTCAATTTTCCTTTGCCTCCGTTCGTTTTTATTCCCTGTGACCCACCCAATCTCACTGTGTGTCCAGGGCAGCCTGGCCTCCATGTGTAAATGCTGCCTCCAACATCCCATCACTGTGTGCGTTTGTCTACGTGTGTGTGTGTGTGTGTGTGTGTGTGTGTGTGTGCGTGTCTTGGGCACCGATAGCAGTGAGATGGGTTTCTGGACTTCACCACTATCTCTGCAAAACAGGCACAGGAAGAGCTTCAAGTCCACAAAAATCTTCTTCCACCATCACCTTGAAGTCCATAATGTGCAAAGGGAAAAGCACACAGGCATATGTGGAGGGCTTTGAGTTGATTTCTCAGTTATTTCTAATTAAAAATAGCAGTCTGGAAGTCAGATGAATGAGTGAGGCATTAGTGGCATTGTGACTGATTCCACAGGAGGGCTAATTGTGCCGGCGCTCCACACTTCTGACATACTGATGTGTTATGTAACTGCATTAGCAAAATGAGAAAAGAATGTTCCTTCTGAAGAAATTCTCAGCTCTTTAAAAGGAGGAAGTTTTTGGTCTCTTTTCTTTTCTCTCACTCTGTCCCCCACCTCTCTCTGTAACTACATTTCTCTCCATATGAAAGTTTTCTGTACAAGTCGGTCTATATCTGAACAATTCCACAGCCATGAGGAAGTAAATCACATGTTTTATTTTCCTCAAGGTGCTGTAAAATGTCACAATATCATCTTGCCCTTTGATATTCAAACACTGATTTCAATGCTACCATCATGTTGTCCCAACACTAAGATGAATGAGTGAATGGCTTCTTGTCTGAGGAAATGCGAGAACTATCTTACTTCTGCTTGCCCATCAAACATTAAAGTGCATCGCAGCAAACCACGTTTATTTTCAGCAGAGAACGTTCTCCTGCTCAGCTGGGTGAGCCGTACTGCAACAGTGCCACATTTCTGGTCAGATTTTGAGCCAAAGTAACTGACCAAAATTAAACTTGCACTCAGTCATTCTATAGATCTCAACACCTCTTTGATGGCTTGCTGTGTAATTTGCTGTGGAAATGCATGATTGATGAACTGGATTAATTGTAAGAAATGATATCCCCTAACCTTTCATTAAAACCATGTAAACCAAGTAGTTTACCGGTTTAGGACCAAATAACCGCAAAACCAGAAATACTCCCATCAGCTCCAGCTGCACTTTGTGTTTCGTGCCAATTCAAAAATGTTAGTGTACCCACACGCTAAAATAAGTTGGTCACAACATGGATACACAGTGGACTGGTCATCACAGGGCTGACATATAGAAAGAGAAAAAACATGTCTTTAGATTGTAGAGGGAAGCCAGTACCGGTACCTGGTTCAGACCCAGGACCCTCTTACTGTGAGGTGATAGTGCTTGTCACTGCATCACCATGTTGCTAAAATAAGTTCTGACTCCACCAATTAGCTCCTCAGTACAGCCTCTGACACCAGACAGAATGGCTTTAGACTCTTAGACTTGCTATTTTTTTTTTACAACAGAAAGGAGTACTATATGAGATGGATGCTTATTATTTCACTTTGCTTTGTTTTTACAGCACCATGACTTCAGTATTCAGGTTCAGTCTCAAAGCCCTCATCAGCTTTGTTTCCAACAGCAGCAGGCAGCTCTGATAAACTCACTCCAAACGACTGCCCCAGACGAAAAAGACGAAAGAGGCAAAGCTAGCGACCAGCTGTTCAACATATTGGAGTACCGAGCAGCCAGATATTACCCTTAGGAGCTGTGGTCCAATCAGAATTTAGACCTTTTACTTGAAGGACCAGTACAACAGTGTAACTTTACTTGGATTTTACTCAGTATCACTATACTCAGTTAAGGTAGTCACAATCATAAGATCAGCATCGACAGTAAAATCTACTTTTAGGTATGAAAAGTAAACTACTAATTCAAAATTGGGTATTATCATCACACAGTTCAAAGTTCTGCCACAAAACCTTGATTCAGTACAGTCAGGTGGCATGGGTTGTAAAAAAGGCAAAGAACAACTGTTAAATCAGAATAGAAGCATCAAACTCTGCAGATTGGCACTGGAACTGTTTAATGTTTCATTGTCAACGGCACAATAACACCCATAACAAGCGGGAATTAACAGGCATGTTGCAGCAGCAAAATGCTTCTTAAACAAATTCAAAATCGAAGAGTATCTCGGGGGATTGTTACAAAAGTATTTTGCTGTCATGCAACACTGCGGGGGGCATTGACTAAATGAAAGGTTTATAATCATGAGCAACTGGCTTACTTTTGTGCGCAGAGTGAGATTTCAAATACTTTGGACATGAGAAAGTGTTTTCCAAAATGTTCTCAGACTTGAGAGAGCTACAGGATCATGGGCTTGTCCTTCTTCAGGCCATACTGTACGAGCAAGAGTCTTGTGCATTGATGGTGACAAATTTCCTTTCCTTCAAGTCCACACACAACACTATCTTGAAACAAGGAAACATCTCTTTCCCTCTGAAAAACCTATACCAAAGCATCACTACGTCCTCTACTACCCATCTCTAATCATGAGGCTTGGCCTACTGATTCGTTGGTACTTTAAACATTGTGTGAGGAGGATACAAAACTTGTTTGTAAATCTCTTGCAAACAACCACCAGTTACTGCTGCTTACTACAACTTCAGCTCATACTGATGAGAGAAACCAAAAATATGTATTTCCTTGTGACACCACATTCATCATCTTACATGCCAGACTACAGGATGTATAAATTAGGAGACTCAGCAAGGGATATGCTTTGCATCAATGCTGATCAGTGTCTTGATTTTTAATCCACTGCCTGCTTGCAATTAAAGTTATATCCCTGAAGCATAGTGTTTTGGACCTGTAAATATGTTTTAATTTCATTCGTCATTTATATCCCCCTTTTAGACATGGATGACATAGCCATAGGCGCTGCCAATGTGTAGCACGCCAGCTACACTGCAACTGGTTATGATTGTCCTCAAAGACATTGGGGTGGAAACGCTTGATGATGTGCAGCATCACGTCGACGTCGAGATAAATGGCCTTGCAGGTGTGCTCAGACCCATTCAAGCAACGAGGCTTATTGCACATGTTAAGTACACACAAGTACGTCAAGGCTGTCTGCTATATGAGTATATTGCTACTGGTCCCATTGTTGGTCTACTATTCATTACTATGTACGTCTCTGTGCTTTTTAGGTATCTTCTCAGCTCACACTGATGCAGCTTCAGGCATGGAAGAGGATTTCATAAGCACTTCCCAAACTCCAGAAATATCCTTTCGAACCTCATTTGGAAGCCGCATCTTGGAGTGAGTGCTCTAGTCCACAACTGGGCAGTGACTGGCACTACCCTTTTCAAGTGTCTTGGAACATGATGCCTGCTGTTGTAAGGAAGAAACTAGCCAAGCAAGAGTGGCCCACAGCCAGAGAAAGGAGGGAAGTGATTTGCATTGTTACAGCGGAAATTCTAGCCACTTGCAAGACACCATCAAAGAAGCACTTAAGTGACGTTGGCAAGAAGATGGTCCTAGGATATCCACAGTCCTTCAAAGACATCATAGAAGGTGAAGCCATTGGAAGCAGCTGTGATTTTTTGACAAAACAAATTCAGTGCAGAGTTGATAACTGCAAGAGAAATGAGGCACTGAGTGAGAAGAAGAGGAAGAGGATCATTTCAGATGACCTCTTCTCTTCTCACTTGATGGCATGGACACACACTTCAAACTCTTGACTGGTGTCCACATCAGTGAGGGATTTGCGGAGGCCATGTCCTCAAAATTGGCCAGAGTTCTGGAATATTTTGAATCTCTTCCTTTGGAAAAAACAAGCATACCGGCAAAACAAAGAGCAGAGATTCGAGCTGGTGCTGGACCCTGTGGGGCGGTATTGATGCTACTTTCACACTTCAAAGAGGATCCTACAAGAATGTTCCACATAGTCGACAGAACATGCCTGTGGTAAGTGAGAGGCAATAGGATGTGTGATTCTTACATGCAAATAGAGACATTTAAATGGGTGGATTTACTGATGCCTTTTTTTCCCCACAGGAGATAGTCCATTGTCTGCTTTCATGGTGGCAGCGGACCAGGAGGTTATGATGGATAACGTGAAGAGCTTCACCGACGCACTGATTGGCATGTTCATGTGTTTCTACATCTTCAATATGCTACCCAGTAGAACTTGGGGCCACAATGGAGTTTCCTCAATGGTAAATGTACATGACTAATCATACTTACACGTATTCACAATTAATTTTTTGAATTTGATTTGAATGTAAACAAGGCACTAGAAAGCTAGTTATATATTAGCTAATCCCATTAAATCGGGAATGCTGAATCCTGAATTCTGAATGCTGATTGTGTAAAAATAACAATAGCACAATACAGTGCTCGCCATCTCATAAACGTAAAATTTACCATTGCCCAACCCTACAGGTGATGGTGATGATGCAAATAGACGATCTGTGAGTGTTCTAAATCTTGATTTAGATCATGTTTTGAGAGGTAGGGGTTTTAAAGTGGCCTTCTCCTTGGTCAAAATCTGGAAAGAGTACCCCCCATTTGACTTTTCTGTGAAGAATTTTGGCTTTGTTGGAAAAAACTATTTAGCAGAATTTGAGTTTTTTTGGGGGGGGAAAGTCAGTTCTGTATGTCATGTTACGATTTGAATTCATGTAGTATGTTTCCGTACAGTAAACATGGGATTCATTTTCTGAAGGTGTATTTTGTGAAAATTTGACTGTGTCAAAATGAATGAATCCATTAATTAGGAATCATAAGCAGTCTAGATAGTTTTGGCTGCAGGCTTAGCCGTGTTTTGATAGCAATTTTAAATTACCTGGAATTTTAATGGGAAAACATAAAATTTACTACTAACAGTGCACGTTCCATAAAATAATATTTTAAATTGTCTTTCTACAGTAATGTACAGTTAAAAACATTTTAACCATGAATGCTAAAAAAATACATCACATTGTATGTGAAATTACATTTTGATATGAGAGAAACATACATATATTACCTTTAAAAAAACATTGTAATAATATTATATTATTGGTAGTTTCATGTAATTGTAAAGGTAAGTGTTTAAATTACAGCTAGTATCTGTTGATTTACAGTAATTACACTGTCTTGTGGAAAATCGTGATAAACCTGTACAAACATACAGAAAATTGTGTGTAAAATTACAGCTAAAGATGTACAAATACAACATAGTGTCATTAAAAAACATAATATTAATGTAATCTTACATTATGGTTAGTTAACTGTAATTTTAAGGATGAAACCTAAAATTACTGAAAAATGCCTGTAAATCTACTGGCGTTTCATTGTTTTATTGGAAAATTACAGAATGTTCCGATAAAATCACTTTTTTTACAGTGTAGGTGATCAACAGAGTCAGTAGAGAGGGTTCATCCTCTGAGCACCACTGAGTAATGAATTTCAAGGCAATGAGTTCAGATATTTGTTGAGATTAATGGGGATATCAGATTAGAAGGTTTTTAGAAGATCTTGATTATCTTCATTCAGATGTACATACAGTGTACATTCTGATTTTTGCATAAT
>JAOXYL010000043.1:23851195-23862125 GCA_028564955.1 Terapon puta
CACACGCTTGTATGACTACATTCATTCTTCTTGCAGTCAACCTTCACCAGTACTTGCTCTTTGTTTTAACCATCAGCTTAGCCTTGTGGATAAATCCTGGTTTATAGCAGCTTATTTCCATACTTTTGAACATCATTTCTTCCAGATACTCACCAAAGTACCTGACATGATTAATAAAGGTAACCCAGCTAGATCTATCTCTTAGTACTGAGCAGTTTTGCTACTGTCTGTCATTTATAGTGCTCAAAATAACAAATTTTCTTCCTGCTTTACAATCTGTACACCATGCAGCACCATCACCAACTTAAGATCCTTACTTACATTGCTTACAGATTACATTAACTGTGGGTTTAATTGCTTTTTTCTTAACACTGTACATGAATATGAATGTGATGGACATAAAGAGAAGCTCCTCTCGGATTTCCAAAATTTCACATACTATTTGCTTTGGTATTTTGGTACAGTGAACACTGTAGGAACAACTACCGAAATGTACTTAATGGTAAAAAGGATACCCAAAATGTACTGAAAAAGTTGTATAATGCACTGAGTCAGAAGTGGAGAGTGTATGTTAATGTGTAGTGTCTTCAGTGAAAGGTAAAAAGTTAGTGTAAGTCGGGGTCACGGGCCTTGCTGTTGAGGCAACTTGCACATGGGAGGAAACTTATGGTGGGATGATATGGTCCTGAGCTTCCTGCCAAGGAAGAGTGTCTCAGAATATAATTTCCTGTATGTCTCAGGGTCTTGGAGGTGTACAGGTCCTGGTGGGATGGCTGATTTCAGTCAACCCTCTAAGCAGAGTTAGTGATATGCTGCAGTCTGCCCTTGTCCTTGGCAGCTGTGTATCAAGTGGCAGATGGATGGAGATGAGGATGGAACTCAATGATGGCAGTGTAGTACAGTCTACTGGAAGGTTTAACTTCTTCAGCTGCTGCAGGAAGTACATCCTCTGCTGAGCTTTGGACTCCACGATGTTGATTGGGAGGCAACGTACGAGAGTTGAGCCCAGAGAGGGTGGCTGACTGCAAATGTCTGGAGCTTGATGGACTGGTGACTGGAGGTACAGCTGTTAGTGAAGAGTAAGTGTGAAATCTTGTAGGTGATGCGTCAAGGAATCAGGCATTTCCAGCTGGGAGATGTAGTCCTGCAGGGATGATGGTGTCAAAGGTGGCTTAATGACTTCCTTCCAACACAAAGGCCAGGGATAGACCAAAGGTCTAGACAGGGAAGAAAGGCTTCAGTGGCTACTGTTGGGTACAAGGTCGGCAGTACAGGTAATTAAAGGCTTAAGCCCATAAGCTGGTCTTTGGTATGTTGTGTGTGGTCATGTAGCAGTGCAGAAGGATAATTGTGTTGATACTAAGCAACCAAATAGCTTATCTAATTATGTGAATTGGTTCTGACACCAACCATGGTTTGACCTTTTTGTATTCTTTTAGTGCCCAAATCAAAGCCTGATATGGTGGTCATGGCGTCTTTAGGTCTACTGGACCTCGTAAAGGAAAGAACAAAGTTATTGCTATGTGTTCCATACTGAAAAGTCACTATTATAAGCTGAGCCTATTATATTGCCCTGTTTTACTGTCTTATTCACTTGTTCTGCTGTGTCTGTCTACTTAATTTGCTTCTAAGGTAATGAGTTTGTTGGGGATGGGTGGGGTGAGCTACAGACCACCACCCAACCTAATGTTAGTCTAATGCACAAATGCTAGTATGGTTATGAGTTCCCTACAGGTACAACAGGAACACACAGGAACCCCTGATGTTACTGACTGACACATTCCACATTTGCAGTTATTTCATCGGTTTGTCCCTTTGTCCCTTCCTGTATATGTCATGGACTGGGAGCCGGGTTATGACACAGGGTGACTCATAATGAGCACCTGCCACCCACAGGTGTTTGACATCCCATGGATCAAAAGGCATAGAAAGCTGTTTTGGTCTTAGCATCTTGTGTATAAAACATGTTACTTACTAATGCTAATTCCTAAAGTCTCCTCAAAAAATGTCAGTGCTTTTAGCCATCAGAAATTAACCTTTTGCTCATGAAAATTCAGTTTTCTGAATGTCTTCAAAACTAAACCACCAAACAACCAAAGCTTGCTGTTGAAAGCAGCATAATTTTTCACATTACCTTTATAAAAATGTATTAGATAATAATTATTTAAACCTCTGGACTATAGTATATATGTTTACATGTCAAAATATGGCAATAAAATGTTCCAATTACACAACCAAAAAAAAACCAAACACACAAAAAAAACTGTCAAACCTCAGTAGATTGGCAAACCACGGTAAATCTTACATGTTGAATTGAATACCAGTTTTGCATTAAGTTTATTTATTTTATCTTGGAGAAAGTCCTGTTGTAGAAGTACATTGCTTCTATAACAGGACTGGACCAATCATGGAATTTAGTTGTGTCTAAAATGCCACAAATTCTCACTACTTGTAGATTCCACTTAAAAATAAATGTATTTGTGTGAGTGGTTCTCACACAAGGCACATTATTTCTTACAAATTAAAGCTTCCTCTAAAAGCATTTTCTGGTTTGATGCAAATTGCAGCACAGTTGCAAAACACTAAACTTCTATATAGTTGCTCATATTTATGAGTTCTGAGAAGTGGTGAGTCACAAAATCATCCAAACACTGCCCCCATTTCACTGAGTCCAAATAAGTTCTCAAGATCTACAATAGACTGCAACAAACACACATCAAAAAGTCCAATACTGAACAGCATTGTGATCTACTGTATATCTGGCTGAGGTAGTTATAGTGGTTTATCCTGAGTGTTAGGAGATTTAGAGGTTTCAATCTAGTCTAGATCAATACAGCCTCACTGGGTGGGTCAGTGCTGTCCTGTCCCATTTCCCAAACAGAGTGTCCAAATGCAGGAAGCTAATAGCTCATATCAATCACAGTCAAAACCGGTTCCATGGCACCACCATTGATTGTCAGTCAGCAGCAGGATGAATGGCATCTCTGTAATGTTTTGGAGACCAAGCCAACTGGGACTGGGTGAAAGAGGAGTGAAATGTCCAGAGTTGCTACCAACACTGAAAGTTTTATTGATAAATGTATCCTCAGTCAGTCTCATTAAGTATGTCTAAGAACTAGATTAATTTTAGTTCTTAAATTCAACTGATGGTGGAAAATGTCTTTAGGTACCATCTACAACAGAGGTGTGGTGATACACAAAAAAGGGTGATACACAACAGATGGACTGAAATTCAAACAAGAAGGCACAGTGTAACAGGGCTTAAGCACTTTGGCCATATGCAATATGTAGATAGTAGACTACTACTACTACTACTACTACTACTACTACTGCTACCACTACTACTACTACTATAAAGGCACTTAAGAAGTCACATTAGAAACTGAGGGTCTTTATGCTTTGGGACCCTTAATCTAAGATCTAAAATACTGTATGTCTTCTTCAGAAATGTGTAAGATTTGTGTTGGCAAATGATCATCAACTCCAAAACAACCTCCTCCCTCCTTAACTTTTACCAAGACAGAAGTAAAAACTAAAAGCAGCACCTTCTTACAGTGATCTCACAAGCACTCAGTATTGCACCAGCATTTAAAACAAACACTGTCAAAGGTTATTTTTATTCTTTTCCAGAAAAGCCTGGAAGGAATGAGATCTCTTATCATATCACTGCCAGTACCTCTCTTTGTCACTTCCACCACACATATAAACAGTTACAGACTGAACAACTAAACTGTAATCACTAGCTGTCATCATTTTCACCACCCACATTCTCCATCAAAGTCATCACGTCTCTGTCTACTGTTGACTGCTTTTCTTGTTTTTTTTTGTGTTGATATTCCTGATCTCATTTTGGATTCTTTAGTCTTTGTCGCGTGTTTTGTTATCCATGTGTGAACTGCTTTGATGTCTAAAGAAAAGGAGCGTGGCAGTATGTAAAGAAGGGTTTTTAACTAAGCTGACCCTGTTACACGATTATTTTTCCTTATCTGTTTTCTGCATAAACAAACTGAAACTGAAACCCTGCTGAAACAAATACGGTAGAATGCGGGTAGAAAATTTTCCAACAATAGTGAAAAAAATGGTTTTACTTTTACAATAATATGACATTTTTTGATCTCTTAACTGAGGATTACATTGTACATGCTGCTGGACAAACCTCAAGGAGAGTCTAAAATAGAAAAGATGCAGGGTAGATGGGTCTATAAAACATTGGATTTTAACATGGAAAAATGCTGTTAACATTGATTGACCATTACATAATATTAACAAAAAATGTACTTTTGTAACCATGACAGTTAATGTTGGGTGAAAATAACTACTCAAGTTAAAGGGTCTTTTTTCCCTTAGATCAAGATCTTTTGCTAAAACTAACCAAGTGGTTGTCTGCCTCTAGAAAACCATGCCAAACTTTATGTGTCACTTTTGGGAGGATTTGTGGCTAAATTATTTTTGGTTATTTTGGAAGGGTTTTTACCAGCAGCTTGACATTTTTGGTTTTGAATACTTTTTCTTTTGGATGGGAATTTGGTTAATGTTATTTTAACTGTAATTTTAATAGCATCTATGATATTTTCAGTTTTCCTCGTTAGGTCAGAATATCAAATTGTCCAACACTTCAGTCTCGGCTGTACTTTGTGTTTGGTGCTAATTAACAACTCTTAGGACGCTAATGTGTTCGGTTGAGGTGGTAACTGCTGCTGGTAAACATCAACAAGTTAACATTGACACTGTGAGGATGTTGAAAATAGCCCAAGAGATTTACTGGCTGTAGACACAAATTTTGTTTGTCTCTTTTTTTTCTTATCTTGTAATTTATTCATATCTTTTGCTGCAGCCACAGCAACATGATTCCAGTTGTCCTGTTGCGACAATATGTCTGGGGTATTTTTCTCAAATAGCACACACTGATGACAGCTGTTGTTCACAGCTATGATTGGTGTGATTTTTGCCGAGTCAAGAGCATTAAAACTTTTTCAAACTAACTAAACATCTCCAAAATGTCACTTTGACAGTCTCCATACTATATGATCTGGCATTAAGCCCTCCACTGGAGGACAGCACATTTCACCTGTTAAGGTAATCAGTCAGCTTTAGGTAATCTCAGATCTTCTGGAAAGCTGTTAACAGTGCATGTTGGGAGCTGAGCAGACAAACAGGCAGTGGAGTGTGCTTGTGTTCCGCAGTGGAGGGAAGGGTGGCATTTTGATTTGATTGGGGATTAAAGGTCATGAGGAAGTATTTAAACGCTCCTGCTCAACTTTGGGCTAATCATTCCTCCACAGCTGTGAGTTGGAGGAGTCGGCAGCGCTCTCAGATCATCGTTGTCACAGTGTGTTGTCTCCCACTTTGCGGTGACAGAGCCTTACCCACCCAGCCAGTAATCCCCTGCAGCAAAGTTTGGAGTAAGCTGACGGCATGGAAAAAGATAAATAAGGATTTTCATTTTTTACTCTGTAATGAAAAATTGCATAGCACTTTCTCCCCTCGCTGCATTTATCTCTAATACAGTTTCCGATATTTTCAATGCTGTAATTTACCACAATGCACAAAAACTTTCCACCTTTGGTTTTCAACAGCCCAAACAAGTGAAACTTATTTGAAATAATTATGTCTTTCTTCCAAGCTAAGCATACAGACATTTAACATCTCCTGTGCTTCCAAGATATTTCACCAGTGCCAGGCTGAGTAAGTAACACATCCATACACACAAGAAACTTCTCCCACTTAGAGAAGAGAGATTGAGGACGTCAGTGACAAATGTCTTGCATTAACTTTGTTGTTTATTTTTCCCCCGGAAGATGTGAAATAACCCTATTAAATCAAGTAGTCACTTGGCCATTAATCTCAATGCAGCTGACTAGTCCCTCAAAGCTAATGGGGTTTAGAATTTGCATGAGGCGAGTTTACCCACAAAGCTTCGCCTAAGAGGATTGCTGTTCAGACAGAGAGCTTATTGTCACACTTGTTCATAGACATGGATTAACGATACTAGGCCCAAAGAACTCCACTAACTGTGGCAGCAACTCACAAGTTCCCCCTCACTGGCTCAGATCTCTTTCAGGGGAAGAGAGATTCAGACAATCTGCAGCGTGCATGGCAAAGTACCACATATTTGTTTAATTCACAGAAATATATAAACCGAAATATATCTGCCGCTGCCAGTTTGTTAAAATCATCATATCCTCAAGTGTATCATGCTGTTTTTATCTGGAAATTGTTTTGAGGTCTCTGTTTAAAATGATTCCCCAAAAACATACCTTCCCATCTCCTAAATATCAATTTCTCTTTCAACATTTATTTTTTTGTCCTAAGATCGAGGCGTTGCAGCACTCTTGAATTCCCGCTCTGTGTTGTCAACTTAGCTTTTTACATCATTTGAATAAGCCTCTTTCAGTGCGAGCGTGTGTGCTGTGTTTCATAGTGACTAAAGCAGCTTTGGAGTCTAAATATAACATGTATCCACTGCATTAATTCTTCAATATTTATCAGTGGGGAAAAAGGTGCTTGAAATGTGGCATATATCCATGTTTAAAATTCAGTATGAAAACAGCCAAAAAAAAAAAAGGAACTCACATTCTGCTCAACTTCTGACACAGTTTGATCAACACACATACACTCAGACTGCACCTCCAGGACAGCACAAATCCTTCAATATCCTTTGGAAAACACTCTTTATCTTGTCTACCACTGCCCACATTGTGTGTCTGATCCACAGTATAAATTACAATAGCAATCTAAGCTCTGACTCTCACTTGTATGATAGCTACTCAAGAGTGACAACAGGCTGTTACGATACAACATCAGAATTACAGTTTATTCCCCTGGCATGTCAGGGATGTGTAGCACATCATAGTCGCTATGTAATCCAACTCCTCTGTGAAGCAAAATGACAAAGCGATGCCACCAGAGGTTTCAAAGGGTGCTAAATGATACACATTTTCTTGTTTTCCACCTATCCATCTACCTGCTCCCAACTGTCGCTTATTACGTTCCAGGGTCACAAGGGAAACTGCATCTAAAACACAGAGAGTTGGAAGGTGACAGAAAAGTGAATACATTTTTGTTTCGCTCTGACGTAGCTGGAGAAGAGCTATGAGACGGAGAGCACCTGCTGTAGAGAACACACCTGTCGAGGCGTGTCATTACTATTATATGTCAAATGACAATAGTTGCACTTCTTCATAAAAAAATACTCATCATTTAAAATTCAAACATATGTTACCAAGGGAATGAGTCCATTGGCTGTAAATGGTCCTGTGTCCCATGCTTAAAGCCAACTGGTAAGACTTTGATTAATATAATTGTATGTTATTCTTTTTTTTTAATGATGGTGACTGATATATAGCACCATAATAATGAGTTATAATGGAAAGTTCATTAGAATATATTTAGACTTCTTTTGGTCCCCATCATTCTTGAGAGAGCTCTTGAACGTTTCACTGTGTTGACCAGTTAGTCACTAACAGTGAGTTTCTGCTGTTTGGTGCTGAGCAGGTGGTACACAGAGGGTTTTGGGGGCTCTTTTGCTTAAAGAGCTGCCTGTTGTTGATGGAAACAAGATTAATGAGTTTCTACATGAGCATGCTAACACCCTCATGTATGCACACAAAGTGATGTATGCTGCCTCTGGTGTCCTCCATTGCTGTCTGGGTGAGTGTTTGTTTCACAAAGAAAAAAGCGAGAGTGAATGCCATTAACAGATATTTAATGGCTTGGATCAGGTTCGAATCATAAAAGATATGTGACCACCATATAAAAGTGTACAGCCTGACTAACAGCTCTATAACTATATACAGGCACAATACACACATACAAATGTTAGCATGGTTACAATAACAATGTTAGCATACTTGGAGGAGGAAATATTTTCGATTTTTATCATCTTATTTCAGTGTATTAGCTAAGCTGAGGAATTAGTCTGAGGGGGCATCGTTATATTACTTGGTACAGAAAGTTAACCTGACCTCATAATAACACTTGGTGAAACGGCAATTGATACCCAAAGTGGCCACTTTAAGAAAGGTAATGATGCCACCTTCAAAATGTTAAGAATTGAAAAATAAAGGATAAACCTGCTTGTAGAGCCAGATAGGAACTCAGGGGGTCACCAAAGTCAATAGGTTTTTTTCTCTGTGAACTATCAATGTCTATGCTAAATATCTTGGTAATTCACCCAATAGTTGTTGATAACAGATGATATGAGGGTGATGCTGTCCCCCATATTTGCAAAATAGCCACTCTGTTGTTAACCTACCATCTCGTGATCCTTTATAGACAGAGGTTTGCACAAGTAAGAACCCATGGCCAATCACAGCCAGAAAATATGTTACTTTGCTGTTTTAATAAATTCTTGGCTCTGTCCGTGGTGCTGAAGAGGCAGATGGACTTGCAATTGCACCTTTTTCTCCCAGTCCTGCCTTCCTGTCAGTTTTGTCATGGATCTATAACAGGTTCTGGTTCATTAAACCATTGGAGAGGAACAGTCTATGATAAGATTATGTAATGTAAAGAGCCCCAGTGGAACACATAAGAAAGAAAAAATAGTTTGAATCCATCACAGAAAGTGACATATTTGTTAATTTAATTTCTTGTTTTGAAGGTTAATAATTTCATAATTTCAGTATTGAGGTATTTCAACACTGATACTTGAAAAATTAAAACACTGACAGGTATTGGATGTTAAAATTGTCTAAAAGAATTTGAGACGTACCAACACGAGCAGATTTCTCAAGTGTGTGATGGATATTTTGGGTTTCTGTATGAAGGTGAGTGAGAGAGGCAGTATGGCATGTGTGTACCTTATTCAAAGGCAAAGTTCCATTTTTATTCCCTTTCTATTGTGGATTTAGGAGCACTGCCATTATCCTCTTATCCTCCAGTATGTGTGAAGCCAGGTATGTACCTAAATCTCTTCCCTTGTTTAAATAGCCTGTGTGTAAAGTCCATGCACAGAACCCTCTGACTGTCATTAATGGATGCTTATGCTACTGGAGAGCAAACACTGCACCTGATGAAAAGTCTTTACTGCTCAGATGAGCCAATTAATTTCATTTTATGTTTATTTTCATCTCTTGACCACTCAGAAAACAGCAGGTTGTTTAGATGTAAACTGTGCAAACTATTCAAATCTTTTAGTGAATAAAACCAATACAGTTTTTCTGGTTAGACCTCCAATGAAAGCAAAACAATCCCAATCTAACAACTACATTTGTCACTGATGTGGTTTGGTCCCATTTTGTCAGGATATCATCATGTGCTTTATTAGCCACCATGCTACTCTTCTCTGAACAGCCTTGAAACTTCTTAAAATGTAAAAGTCCTTAAAACAACATTCAGAACATTAGTATAGCAGCAAACAGCTGATTACAGCCTAAAGCCACATTTTACTGTGTGTGATGTGATCCAAACCTCTCTTTTTTCCAAATGGTGATGGAGTATTGTAAAAGCAGGGTGGTAGAGCACCTTCACCACCATCAAACCCATTAGCATTAGCAGAATAGCTAGTAAGCTACATAATTCCTACAGCAAGAGCAGGGACCTCTGTGTCTGAGGATGTGTGTGTGTGTGTGTGTGTGTGTGTGTGTGTGTGTGTGTGTGTTCAAACTCAGCCCTCTTCCCCCTCTTTCCTCTATACATTTCCCCTCCAGTCAGCATTCATTAAGACCAAGAGAGACTAATTACAGGCTGGCACCTCTGTGACTCACTGCTGCATTCAGGTTGCGATGTAAGACTGAAGATAAATCTATTTTTTTAATCCCAAAAGTTCAGCTTTTGGGATTAAGCTTGTCCATTATCGCCCATTGGTTTTGGGCTGAGGTGGGATGCAGTGCTCTATAGCATGGCAACTGCTGATTCTGAATATAGTGCATGTCACCTTTGAGTACTTTCCATCTCGGGACGTGGAGGGGGGGGGGGGGGGGGGATTTTTCGCCTGATAAAAGTTCAAAAGTGATTTATGGGGACTGAAAAAACACAATTTGAATACAAGCAGTGTTTCATTCTAAGTTCCTTAAATTGACTTTTGATGTTCACCTTGTTTCCACCATTTGACATTTACAAGTGCTTGCTAGCACTTCTTCAACTGATGCATCTGTCCCAGGGAGGACATCATTGAAAAGGCTAGAGATCAGAGTGTTCATTTAACCCAAATCACAGAACACAATTACATTTCTCTCAGTTACCAATAATAGTGTCCAGTCCCACAGATAATTTGGATTTTGTGATGGCCAAAGCAATTAAATATGACATTTGAAGAAGCAATGTGTTTACAGAAACAATGTCTGTGAAATTAGGTAACAGAACAAGGAAAGACGTCTGACCTGCTAAAACATTTAACTTTTAAACGTACAAAAGTACATTCTTCAGAATGAAAATAAAAGCTAGATATCTAAACACCAGCATTAATGTACCACCTCCAGAACTGCAACCCAGGATTTTCCTTCCTCTGGGAAAGGCGGGGGTCACGTTCCCCTCACTTTCATTATCTCAGTGTGACGTCCTCCTTAAAACCTTTGTGAACAGTGTCCTCTGGTAAGCCCAGCTGACAACAAATAGACAAGACAGGAATAACCCTTAGACCGACGATAACATGGAAAGCAGCAGGCTAACAGCGAGGTTTCTGAACAGACTCGGAGATGGCATCTGCTTTAACAGACTGCTAACTTCTAACACCGGCTTTTCCTCTGCCTTTGATGCGATGTTAAAGTGGATGGTTTTTCTTTGGGCTGGACTCTAGAGGGCCAGCCGTATTTTGTGTGTGTTTATTTGACAAAACAAACGTATAACTGATAATGTCTGAGCACGAAAAGAAAGACTGACACCACCTGGACGTACAGATACAGTGTCCACATACAGTGACCTTTCTAAATTAAGAATTTGTGACAGATGAAGGAATGAACTTGAAAAAAAAAACAAAAAAACTATAAAACCT
>JAOXYL010000043.1:23898963-23909985 GCA_028564955.1 Terapon puta
AAGAACAATTACCAAGATTCAAATATTATTTGTTCTTTATATTAAATGCATCATACTGTAGAGGACAGAACAGTTTGTAAAAGCATGTTCCACTTTGGGACAGAGTTTCAAGAACTCCTGCCATGTTGTCTAGTTTGAAAATCAAAGAGCAATGACAGTCCGGTGAGAGGCATAATGGTCCAATAAAGTATCAGAGGGGTTCATAGCTGAAGAATGACGCTCTCCCAATTACACACTTATAGCATGGCACACATTATAAGAACCTTAGTTATGTAAACATATGTATGATCAAAGTGTCCCGGGCAAAGGACAAATACGTTTATCTGCTCCTCTCGCTCATGCATAGTCATCCCCCCACCAGCCTGGTTTTACTCTCTTTGATAAGTGTGCTTAATGCTGATATGATATTCTCCCCACATCTCCAACCCCAGCCCAAAGGCATCGGGCAACAGGACACAGTGTCACTGCCACAGCAGAAAACCCGCTAAGCAGATTTACTCACACGCACACTGGTGAGAAAAGGGGGGAGTAAAAAAAAAAAAAAAAAGATGAGAGTTTTTCCCACACCGACTGCATGAAAGACAGCTTTTTTCCCCCCCTTACTGAATAAATGGTTTATAAATGTAAAATCATGTTTCCTCTCTGGCAGTGGCCCAAGGACCTAACACCCCTGAATATGATAACGCAATGCCAGCAGCAGGGCCTGAAGGACAGCGAGGAGCTGAAAATATTAGAGACAGAGGTTACCGGTCTGCTGACGCTCAACCTGCTTCTTCTCCTGTGTTTTCAAGACCACAAGGAAGAGGGAAAAAATCACACGGACTTCTGTTACTATGAATGAACAGCCTGTGTCCATCCCAACAGGTCCTTGATTTCAGAATTCATCTTTGCATTTTTGCTTCAGTGGTGTTTAAAATTGCAAAATATTGTGACTATTCGCACTTTTTCCTCAAAATTCTATTTGAAAGACCTCTTCAAAATTAAATTTTATGGAAGCAGGGCATTTTGCTGATGTTTGAGAGTCTTCACTGAGCTTGAATTTTAAGGTGCATTGTGCTTAACCCCTGGGGGGGGCGCAATAATTGCCAAAAGTTCATATCTTGTAATTGTATGCAGGGATGTGTTTTTTGGCTGGAATTTTGGTTTGCATGATGAGAGCTGACTCAGTCTATGCATGAAGAGTGTGGGGTTCTTTTTTTTCAGATAATATTTAGACTCTTGTAAGGGTGTTAATCCCATGTCAAATCACTGCCTTAAGTTATAAGAATGTGTGTGGCTGCAGAGTGAGTAATTAACTTCCTCTGTGATAATAAAGGATTTGAATCCCAGGTTGCAAAGTTCTGTTTGCCATCAATGTGACAATTCATGCATATACAGGGGTTCCAAGTGGTCCCATCCCATACTGCTTGGATCCTGTCCATTGCTGCTTTGTTTGTAAATGTTTCCATTTTATGTTCATCATGTCCACTTCCTTTTTCTGTGTTTATTGTTGTGCGCCAATGTACTAAGGCCAATTCCCTTTCATATGAAAACTTACTTGGCAGTCAACTTGATTTTTACTACATCATTTTGACCGAACCAAATTCAACATCTGGCCAAATGACAACTTCTGAAAATTAGCCTTTTGGCCAACATGGCACATTTACAGTGATGCTGATCAATGTGAACTGAAAGTAAATAAATAAACCCAAAAGAGAGACGCCACATCCCTTCACTGTGGGGAACAAGCATACAGGCATTTCCTTTAATTTGGCACCTTAATGTCTATCTGAGTTTTACCATGCTAAAATTAGCATTTAGCTGATTTAGCACTGCTGTGTAAGTATCACATAGCTGCTAGTGTGGCTGTATCTATAATTTACATTTTGGTAAAACTTTAACTGTCTACAGAGGTCTGAACTGTAAAGTCTCACAAAGCATCAAACAGTAGAAAGTGGACACATTTTGTAGAGACAATCTATCAGGAAAAAAAAGAAAAACCTTCTTTGATTTCATTATTCACAGTATAATATTTTAATTAAAATTTAATTAAACCTCAGTTCTCTCAATATTTTCATGCTGCATATGACATAAAGGTAATAATTTTCCTGAATTAAAAACTATAACTGAGTTATCTGTTATTTAACAGGATATTGTAATGCTGTCCGCATGACTTCCCCTGCAGCAATTTTACTGTATATTAGAAATACCTTGATTTACCTACTGCACTGATTTTTGTATGTCTTATTTTTGCATTAATGACAAACCATGTCAGAGAATTTACAGTCTGAATAGTGTCAGTCATTAGTTGGAACCTGAAGCGTGTATCAGTAAGCTTTAGTGGATAATCACGTTTGAGTGGAATAACATCTTTTGTATTTCACAGAGGGCTGATATTCTCATTATCTTGAGGGAGCCAACCGGCAGTACGTGATCTGCCATCATATTATTAGCTTCAGTGTGTAAAGAGGGGAAAATCAATACAGTTTTGATTGCCAGGGTTAATAACAAATGCTTTTGCTAATAAACCACTTTCCGTGAGATCTTTTCTGCTGAGGGTGTAAAAGTCCTATTGTTTGTCTACTGGAGTGATTTATCTGGTGGTGTTTCCCACTTTACCTGTCTTCACTCAAGGGTAAACTCTGTGGATAGACTGTCCTGAGGATACATTGGTAGGACAGACACGCTTTGCTGTGGGCCTTTTTTTTCTCTCTTTCTACCAGGCCAGGTGTTGTATTCAGATTCCCCTTGAAAGCTGTCCTCTGTTATGCCCTGAGCTTTTTTTTATGAATACATTTTTGATGAAATGATCTCCTGTGCCAAAGCATATAAAGTGCAGCTGGGAGGTGACAGTCTGAGGGGGGATTGGAATGTGCAGAGAGTGCTGCAGAAGCTGGCTACTAATATTCTGACTTCTATCTCTTGTCAGAACATGTGGAATAATATAATGATACTCAAGGACGATATGTCCAAAAATTCAATTACTGGTGCCTGGGGGAGTTCAAAGCTGTCCAGGGTCCTGTTTCTTAACCACAACTTAACTAATACAGCCTATCATCATGTTAGCCAGACAGAATTATCTGGATTATTCTAATCCAGCTACTTTAGTTGATTTGTTTTTTTTAGACACTGTTCATAATCAAATAATTAGGCATGTTCTGATCATAATGTTTAGATATTGACCTGTTGGCATGGCCCTGTGGCTGCACAGCACATTTCTATTGCAGCATCATAGTATTCAATTTTAAGCTGAGGCAATTTTAGTGTTTTTATGCCATAATTAAATAACATGTTAAGTTAATTGGTGTGATAACAATCATTAACTCTTAGTTGTATATTTCAGACTTAGCTCCATATTCCATACTCTACAATTTCTTAGCTGCAGTTCCTTTTACATGTAGCAGTCATCACTGATGACTGTAAATGACTGGATTATAAAAATATATGTGTCATATCTGCGATGAGTGAGGCATTATTACTGGTTTCCACACAACACTTTGTCTACACTGGCCATGGTAAGAAATGGGACGAGAAAGTAGCACAACAGTCGCAGGTACAGTCACATACACAATCCAAATTAGCCAATGTGTGGAAACCAATAATGAATAACATTGGTGCATATCTTTTGTATCAGATGGACAGATGACTTAAGCAGTAAAAAACTGAATCAAATCAATCAAAATATAATCAAATGATATTTTAAAACGTGCCAAAAACAAGTCTGTGTGAAGCACAGTAGTTAAAAGTGAAGTCACCCTCTTTTATTCTGACTCAAGATACCACCAGTTGACTACTTCTTAAAGATCTATGGAGCTTCTTGGGTTTATGTTCTTATGCCTGATGTTATTGAGTGATTTATTAACTAGCAGCAATTCAAAATCTAGTAAATCTAGAGTTTGAAGCCACCATAAATATTTGAGAACTTGAATAATGTGCTCAGTTCTCTTGTTTTTCGTTCAAACTCTTGCAGCAGTGAGATTAATGGGCTGAAGATGGCTGTCCTATTGGAAAGTCCAGACAAGGGAGTGTTGCATGAAGGTATGATTGAGTTTCTACAAATCTTAACCGCACATGAGACCTCTTATTCTTGGTATTTGTTCTGAGACGTTAAAATGCTGATTTAATAAAAGCCTCGCTATGGCTGCTGAAGCCCACACTCCAGCTATTCATTTCCTCTATACATTAATAAAGTGAGTCTAAGGGACCACTTGGTAAAAGAGTTAATTAAATCAGTCTCCACTGCTGGACAACATTAATATAATGTATGATTTCACATATGTGCAGATTAAGTAATAGAGGCACGAAAACGGAACCCTGGAGGACTCCATATGTCATGGTAATCAACTCATGATCTGAACCAACTGAGGAATGTGCTAGAAAATTCCACCCAATGTCCTAGCGATTTTTTAAATTATTGGTTGGGATTTTATGGTCCACAGTGTCAAAAGATGTTTTACCTGAATCGGTATCCAGACAACCATTTGACAACATTATCAGTCAAGTGTCAACGCTGTAACATATTCTAAAGAAAGAAGTTCACAAATGCATCCAGTCTCTGAGGATGGGAAAATTAACCTCAGACTGACATCAAAGACGTGGGAGGGCCTGATAAAGATGACAGACATGAGGGACTCTTGGTCCTCTGAGGAGACAGCGGTGAAGAAAAGTGAGGTATATGGGGACTCCCAGCAAACACTGCTGATTTAGTGGTATGAAGGAATGTGGGGTGCCGTGGTGGGGGGAGTGAGGATGTTTGGATGGGAAGCACGAAGGCGAGGAGGGTGGTATGAAGGTGAAAAAGCACATTGTCAGATACTATCACTCTCCCCAAAGGAACAATGTCAAGCCCCTCGGCACCTGCCTGAGCGCTGACTATGACATTTATCCATGCTGCTATGACTAAAGTGCAGGCCAGACGACCCTGTCTGAACACCAATCCTCTGACTGGCCCATCTCAGTGGCTGCGCTGAAATGAAGCTGTCATTCGTGCCGTGGCTCTTTCACTGCGTGTCACTCTGCAGGGAGAAATTGATGCTCTTCCTTTTTTCCTCCTATTCAGCACAGCTCCTGCGGTGGGATTAGCTGATTTGAAATGTTGATGGAGTTCAGACAACTCCGACTGGGTACAGAGATACATCTTCATTATGCTGCAAAGTGCTCCTGAAACATTATCATTAGTCTTCAAACCGATGGATGGCAAACCGCAGTCCGAAGGTGGGCTGCCACGTAGTGCCTTGTCATTTTAACAGCAGACTGCGGCACCATGTGTCAGGCTTCTGTCTGCTTTGATTAAGCCATACGGTTTTGAGATGGGTGATGAAGCTTAACAATATGTCTTCAAAACTTTGATCGGTCGATTTTTTACAAGCTGACTGGCATGTTCAATAAATCCCAGACACCAGGGGTGATGTCAGGACTGTTTTTAAGAAAAGGGATGGGTTGTTGATTTCACATAGCCTTTTAGAGAAATTCTAATCCTGTATATCATGCTTGTGTTTTGTTTTTCCCTTTCTTTATGTAAAATGTAATCACTGCATGGATTGTGGCCCCTGTTCTTTTCCTGGAGCAGATATGCACATTTACGTACTAGGCAGGTGGTATAGGTGGACAGTGGGTGGAAAAAGCACAGGATTTTGTCTCTAGAGCCTTTTAGTGGAAAAGCTCTAGAACCTTACTGTACACTATGTAAGCACCAAACAGCAGACACACACAGGTAGAGACTAGCTGGTGAACAGTGGAGCATTAATAGCTTAAAAGCCATCCATTCCCTCCAAGAGTCAACAGAAACCAAACACGGAGATAAAATAGGATGAATATTGGAATCATCAGGCAGACACAAACATGACTACACATGAATGTTAATATTTGTCTGTAATGTACAAGTATCCATGAGCAACTGTTTGCAAACAAGGTCACAATATCCACTTAAAATCAGATGATATGTTCAGAGCATGTTGTCACTACCCTCTGGGGTCCACAAAAACCCTGTTCAGTTAACTGACTGACATGGAAGAGATTACTATGTAAATGTGGAATATGTATAGCATTAATGTTTGCCGTCTGACCGCATCACTCCCCACAAGGAAACACTGAGCTCAGCATCAGAGGTGGTTCAACGATGCGAGTAGTATGAGGCAGTTTTTTTTTAGCAAAAAATAATAATACCCCCTTGCTAAACAACTTGCCTAGCACCTGGTGGCAGGCAGATCACATTAGTGGCAAGTGGATGGACATAGTAGAACATCTGTCATCTGAACCACCAGATATATATGTCTCCCTGGGTCTGCCAAATGAATAAGTAGGCAACTGTCGGCCATATGAATTTAAAAGATGATATTATATCAATCTTCACAGCTTGTTTCTGCTGACCCCAAGTGGCCAAAAACTCAATTAAAACAGGTTTAAATGTCCTATCTGGGCACCCTACATAAATGTACGTTCATGTCCACAGATGAATTAAGTGGTACTTCCATTAGCAGTTTACTTAATGGACTCTGAACACGCCTCAGCCCAGTCACACAGCAGGGTGACCCCATTGCAGAGAAGTCCCAGCACTCTGAGATTTCATCAGAATGACATTAGAAATATTTTAGAAAAGATTTGACACGTTTTAACGGAATGATGTAGTTTTTCATGCTGGCTTCAAAAGTTAAGTCTGGGAACATTATGATTCCATACACACTTTATCCAGGTAAAGGAACAAACAAGTCTATATAAGCACCTTAGTAATTGGGTAGCATTCAATATCCTGCAGCAGCATGGGGGTACTGTGACAAAATACTAATAAGCTTTCGGAGGTGGGAGAAGTAGGCAGAGCCTGTCTGAGTTTAGAGTTACTAACTTGGCATGTGTTGGCCTCCTGGGGGGCAAAATTTTAGGAAAACAAATATCTAGTTTGTCTTTATTTTTTTTTCTTGTTTTTTTTTTTTTGGAGAGTGTTTTAAATTCAGGTGTTTTCTGCCTTAGATACCTGACTGCTTTAAAGGTAAATGGCCAGGGCTTTCTGTTTGTTATGTAGAACACTATATTCATGAAAATACAAGTTCCCATTTCTCATCTGACACAAGGTGCACACAGCTTAGTAAATGTGGCCCTGAGAGAATATCGGTTAACAGGCTTATAATCAGAAGGTTGCTGGTTTGGATTTTGTAGGCTGACTGGGAATACATGAGTGGGGAAAGTGAACCAAGAGTGGCATATTTTGGCTTCTGGGACATGTGCAAAATATATGTGCGAAGGGACAACATTTTATGACAAATGCAACACAACACAATTATATTATCGACAGCAAGAAAATAATAGTCTGGGTTTTGGGCCGCAAGGGAACAGGGGATTGGGGACCACACTGTGCTTAGCTTTGTGTGAACTGACTGTTATCAAGGGATAAAGCAGGGGAGTTTAGAGCAGTAGTTTTCTTATTTCTTGAAATACATATAATTGATCTAAACCAACAATAAATTATTCTGTATCATAATATTTATTTTACTTCCCTCCCCTGTCTGTGGCATTCTGTTTGTCCTGATTAAACATAATTCAATCAGGATGAAATAGTCTCTGTGTTAGGGACTATTTGGGTTTTTATTTATAATGAGAAAGATATAAAAAAAAAAAAAACACTGGACATAATTTTAACATGGGTTACTGTGCTGTGGGTACTGTACATCAAAATCAGTGAGGCAATTTAAATATGTTTTGAAGCAAAAGGGCTCTACTGTAAGAGCATATGGCCTGCACCATAGGCTTCCTCTGATGCTTTCCGATAATTTTGCCCTTGTGGTGTTTCATATTTTATACATAACTGTGGAGATAAGTATGTTTATGTGTGACGAGTAGATGGCTATGGCAGTGATTTCTGGAAAGGACACAGACATCCCCATGTCTTTCCCAGCGTGAACAAAATGCAGAGATTAGGTGCAGTTTCCGACCGACAGCCAGCAGTGCTTTACAGTTATAGTCAACCTACAAAATGTTGCCTAAAAAGTCGCGTTACAGGAGGCCTGCTGCTGCTGCTATGTGCGAAGAGGGGATTTAAACCTGTCTGTGCCCAGGGGCCCATTGTCCCACATCCATGATCATTATAAACTGAATTAAGCACAACCTGTTCCAACTGTAGCAACTCTTAAGGCTTTTACAGAGTTTCATTTTCTGTGCACTTCAGGACTAGATGCCTTTAAAAAAAGAGTCTAATGTCCTGCTGCTGGAGCTGCCAACAGGACACCGGGGTTCTACTTAGTCATACCGGACAACTGCGTGGTCTCAGTGTACAATGTATTGAGTTGTTCGAATGAAATACGTAAAAATAGCTACATTTCTAAAGCTGAGCTAATGCCAGTGTTCTTACTTCAATCTGCAGCAGTGCTTCTTCTCTTTGGCGGAGCACTTCCACATCCTCCTCGCTGATCTCAGACAGGAAAGCCTGAGCTCCTCCCTCCGAGCCCACCGCTTCACCAAACAGTGGACCCTCCTCGGTCTGCTCAGCGGACGGGGTCTGAGGACTCTGTGGGAGCACACACAGATATACACATACGTTACAGTTCGGTATGGGACTTCCTGGATAAAGTACACCCTCTGATCCAAACAACTGTCAAAATATCTCCTCCTCGCTGGAACAGAAACTGTGCAGTGTGAAATTCACCTGGGAAGGTTTGGCAGCGTTGTGTATTTACTGTAGCAGTTTGCCAGGTTGGTCAAGCTCATGTGGTTTTGCTGCCTCCGAATGGTAAACACAAATGAGTTAACACTGTTCACTGTATGTAACACTCAGAAAATGCTTGTTGACAGTGACATCTGTGGCAATAAAATCACCTGCAGTCACCACCCTGTTGCTGTATATGTTATAACTAAGATGTGTTGCCTGTGTGTTGTCTAGCAGTCTTTTTTTTTAAATGAACGTGATTTAATGTCAAAGGTTGAGATTACAGATTTGTAAAAAGCCTGAATTCACTGTCAGGTCTGACAGACGACAGCTGTAAGATGACAGCAAATAACTCTTAAAATGCTTGTTTTCTGAATGGAGTTTGGAATGAACAGGTACATACATACATATACATAAAACACAGTGATTAAAAATGTTTAATCCATGTGAACTATTATAAACAGCCCATTTAACCACAGCAGTGCTCACCACTGATGGATGGACATCCAGGTCAACAGAGGGCTAGTTAACAGTAAAAAAAAAAAAAATCACTCCCAACTAGGAAATTATTGAATGAAGTACAATCCTGCAAACTTGCCTTTTGAGAAACTAAAGGACATAATATTAAAGTGGATTATTTATTCTATATTTGAGAGTACACAGGTGTCTGAGGTTTGGAGCATTAACAAGCATAATTGTTTTCATTTTTAAAAAGATCCAACCCAAAAGCAATCCTACGACAGTCAGAGCCTAAATTTAGTCAACCTGAACAGACAGACAGAGAGAAAAACACTGGCAGCAGCATGATGTGTCACTAATTAATCAGCATTTGTCATGCACCTCACAGTTAACATTCAACGGCTTGTATTCAAAAAACACTTTTCATCTGATGCTTGTGAAGCACCATGTGATCAGAGTGCACTTGGACTCTTTAGGAATTAGATACATATTAACACAGATCTGAGACCTGCAGCAACTGAAGAGGACGATACCCAAAAAACTGAACCTAACATAAAGTCATCGAGGCTGGTCTGACTAGTGTATAAAGGCGCTGCCATTGTTGGTGTTACTTGCTAATCTTATCCTTATGACCTTAGCTTCCACCTGTCAATCTGCACAATTAGTAAATTCTAACACTTAAGAAACATAGAAACATGCCACCATTTCTGAGCTTCTGTACATGGTGTTTGCAAATTGCTTTCAAGAGACATACCCCTTAATTCTTTACACATTTATTTCACTTTATGTGATGTTCTTGTAATGTTCTTCTAGCACTCTTGCAGTTTCCCTTGTGTTTCTGTACCAAGCTTGTGTTTAAAACAATGGGAAAATAAAACAAAACCACGGACAGTTCATGTTCAATCAGCTGCTGAGATTTAATTGTTAAATTTCCCTGCACTAAACTGAGACCAACACGATTTATACTCTATACTGCACATGCACTCTGTGTTACATGTGCAAGCAGAACTGGAGGGAAGGGAAGAAAACATAGTTAGGGAAAAGCATGGTTGACTTTTTTGCATTGCAAATGTGTTCCACCTTTGTGGGGCTGACTGCACAGCTAATTCATGGTAGAGGGGCCATTGTGGGTCAGAGCACAAGGACCAACCCGGGCTGAGTCACAGCGCTCTGTCTACGGGCCACGATCTGACTCACCACTCCTCAACAAACTGCAGCATCGTGCTCACTCCTCCACATACATACACTCTGGAATATATTACTACATCACACAAATGGGAAAGAATTGAAGGACAATTATTCTGACACCTTATTGCACAAGTTCAAAAGCCGCTAAGAAGTTTGCCGACTTTCTCGAGCGCCCTGCTGTCGATTCCGGTTGAATCTAATGACGTGAATTTAAAGATGTGGGTGGAAAGCAGTCAATAGCATTTGCATTGATCTGCAAAATGTTTGTCGAAATGCATATGTATGCCATCCCAGACGTCGGGATGTCTCTCATCATTTGCTACCCACGAACTGAAAAGTCCCCCACTTCATCTACAGATGAAATCTCTCCGTTCCCACTGCCGCTGCTCATAGATGTAGCGGTGCTTTCACCAATTTGTTCTCTCACAATGCACTCACTGATTAGTTAACTTGCTGCTATGCATTGAGGGCAGTCAGAGTTATATAATGTTCCATCGCACCCGTGGTCCTAAAGCCCTTTACCTCTAATGCTAGCAGTATAAAAGACCTTGATAATATGCCTTCAGGGGGATATAAAACCTTAATACATGCGACTCTCCCCTCTGTAAAGAAGATGGATTTTTAGAGGCTCTTTGTGAGCAAAATGGTTCTCGACAGAATTGTTACTGTCCAAGCAGTTGAATGTTGTAAATTATTTTCCATTCTCTTCTGCTGCACAGTGGTTTTCAAAATGGTGTGCTTCAATCAAAGGAGTTCAAACC
>JAOXYL010000043.1:23917808-23934571 GCA_028564955.1 Terapon puta
ATGAATGCATTTTCTTCTTTTGCTGTGTTCAGGATTTGTCTAAGAATCAAGCTTTGGGTAGTGGTGTGTTTCCCCCAACCAATACAGTGTGCAACAAGCAACTACAGTAAATATAGCATTGTAGTAAAGTTTAGAAGTAATCAGATGAAGAAGAATAGCTAAAGAGTCACTTTATGTAACATGCAAATATCTGCAGTATACAATGTACTAATACAGATCATTTTAAAGAGTTAAGCCTTACTCCAACACCTGTCACCTACGTTCAAATCTCTACACCTGACTTGATATACATTAATCTTTGCATGTCTCACACATATATATACAGCCTGAGCCGAGCGAATGTACTAAATAAAGATGTGTGATGCTGCTTAAAGCGCCTAATTACAATTAAGAAGACATACGAGCTCAAAGTCAAGAATGAACATCCACAAAAAAAAATACACTTGAAAAATGCTCTACGGAGGAAAAGCCATCTTTGGCATCAAGGATCCTCACAGTGCATTTGGCCAGAAAACACTGTGACTGTAACAGTGATTGTTTACTAGAAGGCTCCACAGGATTCCTTTAACACCGCTGCTCCACAAAAAGTTCCAACGTGCCTGACATACATGCTGACTACACAGGCAAACAGCAACAGATCCGATCCAAAACACACTTGACATTTTACATTGACTTCATATAGTTATTTAAAGAGACTTCCAGTGAGAGCTACAGGAAAGTAAAGTTTAATTCCCAGATCGCCGACATCATAAAATGATACCCATATGAAGGCACTCGCATGCACGCAGAGCTGCAGTTTTGAAATCCGTCTGACATTTAAATGTGCATCTCCAACAGAATATACACCCACTGTTGGTTCACACATACACATGGCTGTAAGAGCAGCGCACTGACGTGGGTTTGAGAGGCAAAGTGATGCCTGCTTGTTGCGTAAGAGTGGAGGAGGACGAGGTGGAGAGGTGCATCCACACAATCATGATCAGAGTCTGAAAAGATGGCTGTGAGATATCCACCGGTTTCCTGCGTGTGCCCATTTCAGTTTGTGAGGAATGTTGATCACTTTGCTGTCTAGGAATTGCTTGTGATTTGTCATGAAGTTGCCATAGTAATAACCCTGTATTGTACATACCCCTATGTATTCTTCACACTTTTTATAATGTACGCTTCATCTTTATGATTCTTGTCCTTTACAGTACTTGTTTTATTTTTTTCTTCCTGATATTTATTGTGGGAGAAAAATAATCATTTTAATATTATTAATTTGTCAGGATGGTCTGAATAGGAGAAGACTGACATAACATAATATGACATCACCCTTATAACACAACGTTAGCACAGAAGAATATCAGAACAATACTACTGAGTGGCTCCAACAAAATTATACAACGCAGTTTGTTTGTTTCTGTCCGAACCCGACCGAGTCCAACAGTTAACGTAAGCTGATTCATGAGTTTGTGTTACCCTGTCACACAACTGTAGTCACCATGGTTACAGCTTGTCTTTATTACACGTGTGGGCACCTTGTGAATGAGCGTCAAAAATAAATCTAATGTTGTCTCAGCAACGGATTGTGTTTGACGTCCTCCACCCTTAGCCGGGCTGAGTTACATGAGTATTTACTGCCTCAAATGAAATAGCCTATGCTTTGCATTGATGCGGTGTCACCAACAGTGGGGCCATCATTTTCTATATGTTATCTCACGCAACCAACGCGACTGCTGTGAAAGTTTCCTCTCCGCTCAGAGATGAGTGACAGATTGCTGAACAGGAATAGTCTCTGAGCCTCGTTAATAGAAACAGAAAAGAGAAGTTCTATAAGCAGTAACACAGACACACTTGTTATGTGATCTGATTTTTTTTTTTTTTTTTTTTTTCAGTAAATCAGTTGATTTGCTGGTTGTTGCTTCCTGGTCTTCACCTTGATGGTCCTCAGCATCCACTCATGTTAGATTTATACCATCACCACTGTAAGTCAACAAATCCACTGCCTTTAGTATCACTCAAAAAGTAAAATGAACTCTCAGAGATGGACAAAAAAAGGTATTCTTGAATAGAAATCTGGCTGGAGTCTGAACAGCATTAGCTCTGGGCTTCATACTTGTGTATGACTGTGAACTGGCTTGTTTTCCAAATTCTGAAACAATAAAATCCTATATCAGAAAAAAGCAGGAGAAAATCTTGGTGTGAAGCAATTAACTCGTCACAGTACTTCTCTTCTTCATAGTATGAACTTGACAGAGGGTCCGCCTATTAATTAAGGAGTGTATGCTGAGTGGGTTACACGTGCCAGAAGGCATGTAAGGTTACTATGATAACCACCGACATTAGTTTCAGTCGGTCTCCTAATCTCACCGACTGTAGCTTAAAAAAAAAAAATCAAACACTGAAATAAATATTAGTTGATGGGTTTTTAGACAGAAAGTCATCACAAACATAATAAAACAGTACAATGTATGTCTAATAGAAACATTAAAACGCAAGCCTGGGATGAATGTAGAATAAGAAAGAAAATTAGAAAGTTTTAGCAGTCTAATCTAATTTTATGGTGTAGTTTGATCTCCGTCCTCTTCACATCTCTGTCATGTGAAAAACATCTGTTGAAAAATAATCAGTATGTATAATATATTAATAATACTCAACATGAATTAATTACGTGGTAGCTGTGGGGGGTTAGACAGCTGTTTAGTTCACTTTTAACTCAGGCTGTTTCATGCAGTCTGATGCCACATCTGCACTGTGCATGATCACTACCAGCGGCAGCTAGGTTAAAATAAGTGCATTAGTCAGCAGTCTTAAGAAGTCCTTTTAAATATCTGAAGTGAGCAAAAAACATTTTTAAGAGTTTTAATATTTCTAAAAGTGTTAAGTTACACAGCAAGATATTTATAGCAAAAATTATGCACTAATCTGACACAAGCTTCCTCCCCGTCAGACCTCCATCGAATACTCTGCAAGTCAAATCAATAGGGCACAGAGGAGGCAAAACCAATGAAACAATGGGATTTATAAGTAACTGATGAAGAAGCCAATTCAAGACCTCACACTCTCATTGCATTACTCATGCTATAATAACTGCAGCCTTCTCTCCTTATTCTATTCTTATAAGGCATCCAATGTTACAAGGCCTAATACAAGCGGTCAACATCACTGGTCCAATTTAGCACACGGTGAAAAGGAGCGGTACCAAGATGGCTTCATGGGTTGGACTTATGACAAAGTCAAGATGACATTTATATGATATTTATGAAAAACAGGTATGGATGTGCATTCATTAATATTGTATTTAAATGATGCAGGTGTAGGTCTGTGTTCACACCATAAAAAAATTCCCATGTATTCCCACCACAGAATGAGTCACGATGTTGTAATGTAAGTGCAGAGTTGGTTGTGTTGGGACCTAAAACGACCTCGCCTGTCATTACAGTCTGATTCTGCATTGCTGTTCACACTTACTTATGTTGTATCTCTATGAGCCACTCACTGAACATCTGCTAACTTCAGTCCTAACAAGAGAAAGTGGAGGGCAACATAAATACTCCGGCAGCAAATAAGAATGTATGGATGACAAACATAAAAATACTCTGAAATGGCATCCTTGAGAAAACATAATGAAACCTCTTCCGCTTTTAGCAGCTTTATAGTAACACCACGGATCTGTACACAGAGACCCACTTCTTTTTGTATCATTTCATTCATACACATAAAGTGGTGGCGATGTTCAGTGGTGGAAGAAGTATCCAGATCCTTTACATTAATAAAAATATGTATTAAAACAGCCATGTATTCAGACTTAAAAAAGTACTCATTAGTTTTTATTCATGAAAAACATGTGGCAGTCAGTTAGATTATTTAAAAATCATCCTGTTCATGACCATTGTAGAAATGTGAGGAGACCACATAGACAGGATAAGGGACTGCTGCTTTTAAATGGCAAGAAAAATGTCACCTTACCTTATAAAATTAATGAGACAAGTTGATTTCTATTTTATTCAGGTTGAAGTCATCTTACCACAATCACAGACATTTTCATCTGTTTCAGTATGAAAGAGTATGAAAATGTTAAAAGCACATTTTTTTGTTTGCTTGTTTGTCTGTGTTTTTGTGAAATGTATCAGCAAATGGAAATACTCAAGTGCAGCACACACACAAAACGGAATTGAAGTATGGTTATTTTCCACCACATATAATGATCTGTGCATAAAAGAAATTAAATAACAATTTGCATCTGAGAGTTTTGCCTCATTCAGCATTTTTATTAATTAATTAATAATTTGGTATTTTGATTGTATACATCAGATTTTTCAGGAAAAAAGACCACACTGATGATGTAGAGAACTCGTGTATCAAATATGGTATACTTGGCATTACAGGGTTAAACGTGAGCTCATGTCCTTCTCCTTCTTATGGTTAAATCCAACCGCCCTTATTATGTACCATAGAATACTGTGTCTCCAAAGAGGCCGTCACTCAGTTGGGGGCGCTCTCCTACAAACACAGCCCTGTGTCCTCTGGCGTGTTACAGCCAGAACACTAGTGAATGCCTAATGCGCTAACAAAGACAATGACACTCAGAGGGTGCCGACCATTAATCCACTTAGACTTTTTGCCGTGTGCATTTCCACGATTACAGGGGTGGGTCAAATTCTATTAACCGTGAGATTTGAGTTTTTTTGCCTGAAGACAGCAGGCAGATGGTGGGGTTGCCATTCTAACCACGGAGACAAATAAGACTTTTATATCATGAAATTCAAGCCTCGCTTGTTGCAAAGCAACATGTGACCATGTGCTGTGTGTGACACTGGTGCAGGATATGCATGTATGAAATCAGATAGCTGATATATGTTACAGCAGTTAAAGAAGAAGGGCCAAAGCACCAGGAGAGAGATAGAAAAAGTGTAGGGGGTGTCGGTGTCAAGGCTGTGATTTCCATCGTATGATATGACATTCTCTGTTTTCAAAATCATTTTAGACCGCAACCCACTTCCCCCGTAACGTTCACAGCTGGGTGAACCCACGGTAGTTTTGTGCTGATGGAACTGGTAATGTCATGAGCAGTAGTGGTATGTATATACGCTGCAGTTCCAACCCACCTCGACACCTAAGCAAGTACCGTTCAGTCAGGAAGCTGTGTGATACAACTGACAGTGAGGAAATACTGATCCACCTCTTTGTTTTTGTATGCAAGATTTTACCCAGAGAATAGAAAAAGCTTTATTCACCGCTCTTCTTCTTCTTCTTGTCTAACACATCACTGTTTATGTTGGACCACTGTCATGGAAGGATAACCAAGCAAACATGTATTAGTTGGAAGCTTTCAGTCAGTCAATCCCATCTGCTGATGAAGAACATGTGATATCACTGATACCTTTATAATAGAAGAATACTTTAAAATAATGTATATAAAACAGACATTGTAATGAGATTGATTTCTCAGATGAGAATATGATTGTGGTGAAAAAAAAAGCTTTCATCTCCTCGAACTTCACTACTTGAACAGTGTTTCAATGAAGTCGGAAATACAGTGTCACTTTTCTTTGAAAATTACCACTTTCATGCTAACCTTGCAGGTGCTTGAAAAAGCATTTCAGTCGATAGACCCTCACAAAGAAAAGGACAATTCAGTCAATAGACTCTCATCAAGTAAGCTTGAGGTTGGTTCTTTTGAGCAGTGTGTTCCTTTCTTTTTGTCACTATAACACAGCAAATGTAAAAGTGGTTGTTTTTGAGTGTTGTTTAATTGATAAAGTCAGTTTAAAAGTCCATGCATATGTGTTAGAATCAGTATATGCCATGCTGGAAAGACAAGACATTTCACTGATTCCCAGAATAATGCTAACATTACCAGTACACATTTTTCCACACAGTATGTGTCTTGAATATCATTAAAGTGTATCCCAAGAATCAGTTCGTGTTAATGTGTATTACAAACAACCAAAAGAAACTTTTGCAACCACAAACAGTGTATGTTCAAAACAAAACACTGTAGTTAATGAGCTCTAAAAGTCACCATTAAATTGTTGAATCGGGAAGCCTCTTGACTGATTTCTGGAAAAATCCTTCAAAAACACTGAGAGCTGCTGAATAACACAAAGAATCATACTGGATGTAATTTGCATCAGTTGGAGGCACTGGATGTGTTGTTTGCATCCAGCATCAAT
Organism: Terapon puta; assembly: GCA_028564955.1. Classification (NCBI taxonomy): domain Eukaryota; kingdom Metazoa; phylum Chordata; class Actinopteri; order Centrarchiformes; family Terapontidae; genus Terapon; species Terapon puta. The sequence continues at coordinate 23,923,967 of JAOXYL010000043.1, forward strand.
ACTGCTGAAGGAAAATGGGCAGTTAAAAATAAAAGCAGCCAAGCATTGTCAGTAAGTTTCCAAGGCGATCATAAAAAATGTTCAATAGAATTGATGACATGCCAGCCAACACAGTGGGATGTAATGCATTTTAAACAGATGCAATCATCTTAGATTGGCCACTTTGTCATCAGCTTTGAATCTGGTAATTGCTGGCAGCTCAACTAAAAAAGAATAATCAATATGAAAGAGGGCGATGAAACAAAGAGAAAATAAGCACTTTTCTGGAAAGCAGAGATAAATGTAACCCCTACACTGAGCTGGACAACTAAGTATGTACAATGAGAATGCAAGGGTTACTGGGAGGGGTATTATTAATACTTTCTTGGGGGTGTGGGGGGATTAAAAGAAAAAAAAAGGACTTTAAGTGACACCTTCAAGTGTGTTGTTCTGTGGCTCTGTTGAGTCTCATTTAAAGGGACAGAAATGCTGAAATCCTCGCATTTGAGAAGCAGAAACCATAAAATAAAAAGTTACATCTTTGCATGGAAAATGAGTTGGATCACTCACTGATCATTGACAAATCAGGTAAGTGATGAATTGATTAACTGAGTAATTGCCTAAGCTCAACTTTTTATTGCGTTTACTCACAGACTCTGTCGTAGCTCTGGTGTATCTCTGGAGGTTCCCAGTGACTGAAGATTCTTCTCTAGTGTGACAACTGAAGAAACAATTGAACAATACAAACGTTAACACTCACATGAACATTCACATGCATCTCTTAAAGATAAAGAGTCTAACTTTATGTTTAAATAGCCACTCTCTGCATTTCATCCTTTTTGAAATAGGTAAATAAACATAAAGAGAAATGGAATCAACAATAACACACAAACACCTAAAATAGCTGAAGATTTCATCTAATCCTAACCTAAATCCTAAATAAAAAATATTTAATCCAAATTTAAGCCCTACTACTTCTCCTTATTGTTACCTGGTTCTTAGCCGGAATATTTTCATCAACACTATGTCAAAAATAGTGATTAAAACAGATGAATCCAAACATCATGAATCACTACCAAAGCCTCATTCTAAATGTTGGGTTTAGCATTAGGATGGAAATCAGCCCAAGACAAACTTTCAAACCGATTGCTAATTAAATCATATCTGAAGCCAGTACAAAAAGATAATCAAAACCTTTACTTTTTCAGTTATGGCAGTTATTTTTTTTTAAAAATGTTTACACCTAAAAACAACCAAAATGCTGCTTTTAACCATAAACTCAAGAAAAAAATACCAGGCTAACCTTAACTCAAGTTGAAACCTAGTACCAACAATGACCTAAATGATCACCTCATACCTAATTCTCACATGAGTCTGAGCCTCATTTAACACTAACACTTATCTGAAGGCCAAACTCAAGATTATAATCTAATCATAAACCTAATCTACATCTGATTTACTATTTTTAATACTGAAAATGGTAACTTGACACCTAAGATCTTCCTCAAATCTCAAACTAAACCTATTCTAAATTCTTATTATTTTAATCATAGATCTGTGTCATAGTTCTAGACCACCTCTGAGACGGACAATGTAAACTACTCCTGTAAACTACATTTACTCATTCCGATCTAATCCCTAAAGCAACAATTTAATCCTAAAGTATTGTAAACCATAACTGAATCATAACTTCTAATCCCACACCAAAACCCAAAAGCTAGTTAAACTCTGACCTTTATCCCTAATCTCCAATCATAATCATAATAATACTGTCTGAAATGAGTTTGTGTTACACAAGGAGCACAACAGAGACAAATGCACATTCAGCGGCGATGATAAACTGTCTTTTTACCGTTGGAGTTGATCTGGAATATACTGGAGGAGGTCTCCTGAAACACATCTTGCAGTTCGGAGGGGCTGACCTGTGTGGCTTTGGAGAAAACATGAAATCAGCAAACACTTCTCAGCCCAGCGGAGCATGACACTGCAGCAGACAGAGAGCTGACCGCACAGCGACAGCACGCAGGGGCTGCTGCGATGAAACAAAAACAATATAAATATCCAGGTCTGAACATTTTCACTGGCGTCTGTCGGTGTGGTTAAAAGTGTTTTTGTTGTTTGTCCACCGCACTCGATATCTAAAAAGGTCAAAGAGGTTAGTGATAGCCTCTGTTTGGCCAAGGAGAGAATAGCATCATTACTGGACATAAGGCACGATAGTCGTTACCTTGCTGAGCTGGTGGCCAACTTACAGCAACCGCATGTATTTTGTGGAGGTTTGTCTTTTTCTTTTTAACATTTTTCACTGGCGTCTATGCCCCATCACAAGGGCCAAAAAGCTATAAGAAAGTGTTGGCTTAAAAGAGCCACCACAAATTTCAATCAAATTCTGTCGACTAAATAGTTCCAGCAGCAGATATCAATACACTGTAAAATGTGCCAAAGGTTGGGAGAGCATTTTGAAGGCCACTGTCCATTGATCATTAAGCCATACAGTGAGTATTGGGTTGTGCATTATCGTTGGTACACAGTGATATATTTGTCACGTGTCCTGTGCTGTAAATAACTCTGAATCAGGTTATTTGAGTTAATATGCATACTTATTTGGTGTGATATTTGTATATGGATCCACAAAATGTCTGCATATTGAATTATGCATATTTTCAGACTATTTGTGCTACATGTAGCATATTTGTGTGTTGTTGCTGGTGTGGTTGAATATATTGCAAATCAAGAGGCACCATAATTGGTGGTCCTGTGGTTTGCTCAACTACATGAGTCAATAAACCAGTGGTTCTGAAATCTGGGATCAGTGTGGTTGATAGTGGGACTACTCTTTATTCCGTACCTTTTAGGTGTAGTGTAGTTACTGCTACAGTTGCCAACTTCAATGTGGAAAAATAAGGCAACAACTACAGACTGTATCTGCCCCTGGGGGGTCTGGGGTGTCATGAATTGTGCATCTCCCTAACCAGGGCAATGATGATGCTGAATAACACACAGCTTGACATTCTCTTCCTCAAATTCTGATTTAAGATTTCTGCAGTATGTCTCTTGAAACTCTATTTGTTCCATTATTTCTCATCCCAAGCATGTGGGAACGCAGTGTGTGCAGTAGAGCAGAGTGTGCACAAGGAGAGGAGAGGCAACACTTAATGCTCCCCACCCACGGTTATTTACATTTCATGATGACCAGAGATATTTTCCTGTCAGAAAGATTCAGGGCTCAACAAATATTCCCAAAAAGCCCCAATATGCTCCACTTCATGACAGACACTTTAAAAACAAACCAACATGAAGTCATAAAGACCACAGGTAACTCACTGATTGAACATTTTTTTCTATCCTGCATCATCAGATATGCAGCACTTGAATACTTTTAACATGTAACTTCTCTGGTACCCCAAAGACCTCACGAGGAAATAAGGAAGATTATGAGCTTGATGTTATGAATTATACCTTGAATAATGAGTAACAGGTTGAGAGAGAGGTGGCATCTTGTATAGCAATATAATGTGGAGGATTATTATGGGATGACTGTGGTATGCACTTTTTAATGGACTGAGTGAAGTACACAGAGCAGAAGCATAACAGGCTGTAGTTTTACCTCTGTCACCATGGTGACCAAATGGCTTGTATACAGTAAACATAAACATCGCCCATAAAAATGTGACTGCTCCTTCAACTGATCACAACCAGCAAACGGAAGAGAAATTATGCTAAAATGACATAACTGCCATTAACAAAGCTTGTGGTTGATCTTGTTCACATCAGAGTCCACATGGAAGCAGAGGGAGACCTTTTCAAACGGCCCATTGGTCTGCATCAGAGTTACAGTTCCTTCACCACACTGAAACATTGGTCAATTTGCTTTTTAATAAAAGCTTTTTAGTCGTAAAAGCCCCATAAGAAGCTTCACATATATTACATGTTCTTCATATAGTATACGAATCGATCTAGATATATTCCTATCCTATAATTAACTAAGAATAAGAAGCATTTGGAGATTAAACTGACTCCAGAATCCAGTTTTATCTAAGTCAAATCAAACTGAAACATTTTATATCCATGCAAACTTTTAGCACGTGAGATTTTTTTTACTGGTGGTACTACAACATTTAAATTAAGCATTGCTGCCATAAAATTCTCTGTGCATCCTGTGCATATACAACATCATTTTATTTGACTTCTCCTGACTGATAATGCAATTTGGTCAAATCTGCCTTTTTCAATTCAGACAATCCTGAAATGTTTAAAACATCAGGCTGAGCTGACAAAAGGAGCTCTAAAGAATGTACGTAAAGCTTTAAAGAACTGACACATCAAACTTACATTAATTAGTGATTGGAGATAGTAGGTAAATTGACAGTAATTATACTGAAATAGTGCGTATTGTTATTATAATGAATACATGTGGAAAGTGAATGGGCATCAAAGGCTGCGGGAGCCTCTAATGTAGAATCCAACTGCAGGGATGATGACAGAGTGGATGGGAAAATGGCATGGCACTAAGCCACAGGCTGGCAGCAGGAGTGGTGAGTCTGCTGTATAAGTTATGTGGGCAGGGCCATTTTCTTTTTCAAAAGCACATGTCATTGCAAATGACAGTGAGGGTTAATGGCCTGGAGCCATTACAGCAGGCTGAGATCAACATCACGACCTGTATAAACTGCAGCAACAGTCATCTTCTGCACCCGCAGATGACTGCAATCAGCATTTTTGTCTGACATGGTCAAAAGTGCAGGGATTTAGACAAAATGTAGAGGTTTGAAAAGGCTCAGAAGTCCCTGTATTTGAGGAAAACAGGGTCAAAGATTAGCATGAAGCAAAGAGACAGATGGGTGAAGGCAGAAACAAAGCCGAGCCGGACAACGGAAAGCGCATCCACGCTGCGGGCTGAATGAGGAACTGCCAGACGTCCTCCGTACATTACAAGTCATTAACTCTACTCACTGAGCTATACTGACAAATCGTCCAGGTAATAACATGATTGCATGCAGTCAGTCGAGCAGCATTACAAGATTGTGATACATTTGGAAATGATCCATTTCTCAACTGAGAGACCTTTAGTGCATTTTTAATGCTATCTCAGTATGCACACATCTTTAACACACACTTTGCCTACCTGTCGTTTACCATGATGGACGGCTACGCTCTGTGTATGCTGCGGTGGAGGTGGCCAAGCATACAAGGGGATGGGATGGCGGGATGAGTGTGTGACCAAAGGATACGTCTGCATATGCGTTCAGTACCAGCAACCCCTGTTCCTGCTCAGCACGGACCGATGGGAACGAGAAATGTATTGAACACATCCCACCCCCAAATCTACTTCCATCATAAAATGACTCTCAGCAGCTGTGTTGTTGCATCGGGTCTCTTTGAATATACAGCAGGGTCATGAGTCAGCAGTGATGAGTGTGACTGTGATGACTGGCATCTGAAAGCAACTCAACCTCAGAAAATCTCTTGAAGACCAAAATGACTGAAATACCAGGATAAACAGGCTAGGTGGCACATAAATAAAAAAGTTAAACTGCACTGTAGGGGAAAAAGTTGCAAGAGTTAAATACTGTTAACTTACAGGACAACACCTATCCTGATCCATTTTTTTTAGTGTTTTGTAGTGTTTACTAAAAACAAAATGATTTTTCTGGTAAAAGAAGACTTGAGTAATGATCTGACAGACCTGACATCAGTACATCTATCGGCCCAACCTTTTAATTCAAATAGTATTGTGACAGCTGCTCAGATTGCTATTGATTGAGGTGTTAGATATTCACAGTCTCCAAACAGTGGTTCTTGATTATTGGGTGAAACCTTGATCTTTTTGTAATGCCATTATCAAGTCAGATCTCCCACAAAATGTGCCACAGATAGAGGGAAACAAAACACAATAAAGAGGGGATGTGAATACTTGTGTCTGGAAACACATCACAATAGACTGAGTGCTGGAGTGATGTGGATTAACACTGAAATTCATTCTAGATGTCATGAATCCAAGCTAACCACCGACACTTTTCCCCGGTTGGTGTATAACCCCAGTGGTGTCTGCCAGTCTTTGTCCACATCTAATAGAAACCAGATCACATGAACCTTCAGGATGCAACATGGTTAGGTCAATGCTGATGTCCCTGAAGGAGGAGAAAGAAGGGCTTTCCAGTCACCGATTGTGGAGTCTAGCTTTCTAGCTGAGCCAATCGCAGCTGTTATTGGGCGAGACTGACTGGACTAGATGCCAGTCAGTCACAGAGCTGACATAGAAAGACAGACAAACCACTCACACTCACACCTAGGGGTGATTTAGAGTCACCAGTCACCAGTTTACCTGCATGCAAGAACATGCAAACCCCACAGAAAAAGGCCCCAGTCAGCTGGTGGGATTGAACCCTCTTGCTGTGAGGCGACAGTGCTAACCACTACACCACTGTGCTGCCCCGGTCTTGTCCAGTGGTTTGTTCTTCGCACATGTTGCCATTGCCCTCACTGGCACAAACTACGGTGGTTACATGATACCTACGCCGTGGCAGATAAAGCACTTCTATTCATTATGTAGCTAACAGCAACACCAGAGGGTGACAGTTGTTCCTGCTGACAAGACTCAAGGGGAATATTTCCTAAGCCTGTCAAAAATTGCACCACAGCAATTTTTAAATATAGCTGTGTATTTACCACACATGTAAATGTCTCTCACTCTTCCTGCTACAGGCCTGCTCATCTGTGTGTCTGTTTAAGCAGTGCAACAAATATTACAGCTGATTCTCCAGATGTTAAATTTCAGATATCCATTCCTCCGCAGCAGTGGGCAGTCTGCGGTGACAATTTATGTGCCGCTGCTATTCACAAACATTTCCATTCTCTTCCTCCATATTTTGCACCCTGACACAGGAAACATGGCACACAATCTCCTCAGAAGCTGCTTTTCTGCATACAGTTGGAAAATATGTACGAAAGCCCCTAACCACAACACCTCACACTGCAGTCAGTCTGCAGAATAAAATAAATGCAGTGCTTAAAAACAAAGGGATATTACCGACTAGAAAAACATCTGTTTAGCATTCTTCCAATGCGCAGCTTATGGCACTTTAAACCAAATGTGTTTACTTGCATAAATCTAATGACTTTTAATCTAACCTTAGATCTCGTGTTGTGCATACATTTTTATCCTTTTGACAAATGGGTTTGCCCTGTTCATTTTATTGTCACATGCTCTTTTCATGGTGAAGTAACATAATTTTCACATTAGAACCCACAACACAAAAATCCACACTTGTGATTTCATGCTCCTCTCACAAACTCCACTGACACTGCGTTCTGGATGGCTGAGGAATCCACAGAGGGTTATTTCACAAACAGTGTTTGGCAAATGGTTTGGATCATTTCAGCTGGCTTTTATCTTTTCACACTTGAAACTTTTCTCTCACATTAACATGTCGACACTTTAACATGCTCCTATCAGCGTGCCACTTCAAAGCTCTACTGATGTGCACTGCCTTCAAAAATCACTCGACAAATTTAGCCTTCTGTGGTCTGAGCCATGTGTCTGATACAGTCATAACTTAGATTCTCTCCTATATTTTATCTGTGCAGAGGAAATGCTTATGAGTGCCGAAAAAATAGAAATGTTATGATAATATGTTAAACTAAGAGTTTACAGGAGCTCTTTGTCCCCATATTTAGTCTAGTGCCAACATACAGCCTGCTTACAATGGAAATATTAACATGCTGATGTTCAGCAGGTATAATGCTTACCATGTTCACCATTTTAGTTTAGTTTTTGGAGCAATCGTGGTCACACATAAAACAGACAACACAGACTGGTGGTTGGACACTAAAAGAACAGCATGTTTTCTTGACCTGCCCCAATGCCTCCTACACAAACTTACATATAAGCTTGCTTGTGTGACTGAAAATACAGATTTGACTTCAGCTCCTTGCATGGCTGGAGACTCTTTGTTTTGGTCAATGAAAATCAGTAAGAGTCAAAAGTCGTTAGCCTTATATGTAACACCAAATTATGCGACTGATATGCACTGACATGAGAGTCCAGTTAGATTCCAACCTGTGACCCTTGTTGCATGCCCCTCTCTCTCCCTCTTTTCAGGTCTTTCTTCACTGTTGCTGTCTAGTAAACGTGTGAAATGCCCCCGAAAGATCTTTAAAAAAGATGGAATCATTTCAATCTCATTAGTATAAACCCTCTCTCTGCTGGTTGAAGCGTACAGCATGTCACATCTAAACTGTTATGCTCGTCCGAAAACCATTTTGAGGCTGCAGTCAAATGCTCACTTTTACTTTGCTTACTTACTTTTTCCCACGGCCCACACACTTAGAATCATTTCTGATCTGCAGAGATCTCCTCAAACAGTTGTAATATATTGGGAGCCGCTCAGTTGGCCCAACTAACATTGGACAAAGATAATATCTGTGTTTCTTCTATCATCCTTACATCTTTAAGTATGTTATACTGCTTGTGACTGATCAGATATGAATCTACTAGCAATATTTGCCACTTCTAAGATTTGTGGGAAATGAGGTTTCTCAGATATTACTTCAAATTACAATCTCTTTTAAGTCATCATCTATAATCACATGATGCAACACTGTGGTGACTGAGCTTGTGGCCCACTGATGAATGCCTGCAGTATTTGCAACACTATGACCAGGGTATCAGCTAATTTAGGCAGAAAAATCACAGGCAGTGCACAGTTAGGCTTTTAAAACAACAGACTCACTCTTCAACTCACCTGTGAGTGAAGCAATGTACTGTTTATACGCCTCTAGCTAGCTGTGACTAAATGACTTCTATGGCCGAACAAACCACTAAGACTTCAATGACCACAGACAACTTTGGCAAGTGACGTACAAAAATACACCTGGAATTACCAATTACCACCATAGGTGCCGTGAAAGACATCAAATAAAATTTGTAGATTTTAACTTTTAATTATAACTGCAATTAGTACAGATGCTTATAACTGATGGAAAGCAATCCTTTATCGGATAATAACATAACAAAGGGTGATATAAAAATGTATCAAATCAGTTAATGATTTTATCTTTTCAGCTAGTTCCCACTCGTCCCTGAGCCTGAACCAACAGAGGAATGTGCAGAGACAATATTTGCTTTGCCAGATAGGATTTTAAATTTCAGTATTTTCTAGTATTTGTTCTTCATACCGTATCAGCACTGTAAAAAACGAGTGTCTCAAGTGGAATTAGAAGAGAGAAGAAAAAGCTGTAGGGCAGAGTCTTTGCATATTCCCAGTTGCCAATAATGAACCTCAGTGAACTGATTATAGCTGATCATCAGTTTGGCATTGTGGCAGATTTTTTTTCTCCTTCATAAGCGCTGAATAATCAATACAAAGTGCCCTGATTTCTCCTACTGTAATGAGTAAGACTCCTGGGCAGGCCGGGGATGAATTACCATCATGCTCTCGCAGAGTAACTTGTCGATAGCACAAATGTGCTATCTGCAACATGTTCAATTATACTCTCAAATCAGAGAGGAACTTAATCAAGAGCTCCCATCTCATTATGCCTGAGGTCAGTGGCTGTCTCTCCTCAGTGAGTAGGGACAGATTTTACTCTTCCAAAAATCTGCAAATTAGCCAATGAGCAGCTGACTGGGAGAATGAGAACCTGGCCTCATCCCAGCAGCTGGCACTGCAGGTGGAGCTGACAAGGTGTGATTTTTTTTTCTCTCAGTAGGATTTGACCAATATACATGCACGTTCTGTAGTATAAGCCAATGTTAGCAGCTGCCCCTCTAAATTAAACTTGTTTGAAGTGGATTGGAGTGTGAGAGACCTTTTCAGTTATTCTCTGGTTCACATCATTTGTCAAAACAACAACTGTTGTGTCTAAGATTATGGCCAGAGATCTCTTGCTCAGTTTGATACACATCCTCAAAAAGCCATATAAGAATATTTATCCATGATCCCATGACCGTCTTAAGACTTCTCTAAAGTGATGGCATTAGGGCAGCTTTTTTGGATTGGATTGCCTATTGTAAAACAAAGTGAAGGTCTGGTTTCAATCCACAAGCCATTAGACTTGAGATGGTCTCTTTACCTTGTGTATATATTGATCAATACTTGCACTTTGTGCACTTATGTGTAAGTTACAAATGATCTCCATTATCTCTTGTGTATTGGAACTCCTTTTTTCCATCTTCATATTTGTCCGTTTTTTTAATGCATATGAATGAATTGTTTGTCTACAAGTGTTTCAAACCTCACTCGTCTCAAACTGTCCACTTTGTAAATACAGCCTACAGAGTGCTTAAATATTCAAAGGATAACACCTGAAAGCTTGAGATTGGTTGTCGATGACTACATGTAATGTGGAAGATCCCTGGTGAGGACAAATCCATACCTACTGTCACAGAGCTTTTTTTGTGGAATCTTTCATCTCTTTGTTTACAGCCATCAGCTTTACAGTTTAGATTAAATCTCACACTCTTGATCATGTCAGCTTCAAACAGCTGCTTTCAATTAAAAAGCTTACAGTCTACCTCCCCAGCACCAAACAGTAGACATGCACAGTCAGCAGCGAGCTGGTGATCACAGTGGGGCATTTAGCAAATGAAGTTTTGGGCTGAAGGCTACAAACATGACTGCAAAT
>JAOXYL010000043.1:23945505-23968374 GCA_028564955.1 Terapon puta
GGCGGGCCCTTTTTTTTTTTCTTCCTCCATAACATGTGTGGATTGGCAGGGATAAAGTAAACGGTTAGAGGGGAGGTTTTGATGGAACACAAAGCATGTGTTATCTGTGTTTGTTCTCTGTCACAGCTTTGGCCTTGGGAAAACAAACACGAGCAGCAGTCTGGCTCGACACATCGCGCCGTGTTAGGGGAGCGGCACAACGCTCTGCTTTCATCACTTCGCACATGTTGATGGGAGCCCGTGCGCGGCTTTCTTACTGATGTTTGCGTCGATCATATATCGCCACCATAATAGCACACCCGTGAACAAATACAAGTGTATTTCTGGATCGTCAACTTTGCATCAACTCCAACATGTGGGCAGAGTGAAACACAGTTCAGCTCGTCCGGCGGTGTCTGCTGTTTAGATGACTGTCTAGACATGATGAATTAAAAGACAAAAGTACAACACTGATGGTTTGGAGACTGGAGGGGTCCGCTAGCCCACTGGGTGAGGCCAGGGCCTTGGTGCTCTTACCCATCACACCCAGGCTCTCTCTGCTCTCTAATTGGAACATCCTCTTTAATTGGGTTTGGAAACCATGGAGACGGCCGCTCCGTCTGGGAGCTGATAAGCTGAAAGAGACACCTTCAGCAGGGGAGATGACGCTGAGTGAAACGGCCTTGGTATTGCAGTAACTGAGATATCTCAGCCACCCGAAAGAGCCGAAGCAGATGTGACGGGGAAGTGTCGCATCGCTGCTAAAAAAAAAAAACTTCCCTACAGATGGTCAGTATCACAAGTATAATGAAGGATAGCAAGACATGTCAATATAACGACTGCTGTAAGTTTTGCTGGATTTAAACCACGGTTCACTGAGCATCTCGTACAGTGGGAAGATGGATTTTATTGCTCTGTGCGACAAAAGTGGATCAATTTAGAGGGGGCATTTTCTTCTCTGTTTCCGTGTGTGTTTTAAGGTGTCAAACCCAGCTTGACCAAATATTAAAAACATACCATATAGAACAGCATAAAAGTGTTCATGTGAAAGTGCATTTACTCCAGTACTGTGCTTGAGTGCAATTTTGAGGTACAGTGGTCCCTCGCTAAAACGTGGTTCATCTTTTGCAGTCTCGCAGACTTTTTTTGCGACTCTGCACTAACTTTTTATCTTTTTATTTATTTATTTTACAATGCATAGTGTTCTGCGTCCTGATTGGCTATGGGACTGTATACCATAGTCAATCAGTCTCCTGTACAGTACAGAAACCCTTCAGCTCGCCAAATTTACAGAATTTTTCGATCGCTGGCTGAAAACAGGTTTTGATCTTTGGTTTCATTCTATAATACTGGATTTATTTTTATACGAAGGTTTAAATTTTGAGTGCTTAAACAAGAGAGAAAAGTGTGTAGTGAGGGCTTTTACAGCCTTCAAACATCTATAATAATTGTAAAAATAAAGCTGACTACTACGGGTTATTTTTAGAACGTAACTCGATAAATGAGGGACCACTGTACTTTATAATTGCACTCCACTACATTTCTGAGGAAAATATTGTACTTTTTACCCCACTACATTTAATTGAGAGTTAGTTTTCTGAAGGAAGCATACACATATGTGACACCTTTAAGGTCAGGTGTTCATGTCTTAGGTATTTAAATGTGTAGTAATTACATTGATGCATGATGATGATGTTTCCTTTAACAAATGCATGTGGAAATTTAATTTTAAGAAACCCTCCACCCTCTTGGTTAGCACTGAAGCATCTATATAATGTTGTGTCTGGCTCTGGAAGAGGTTTTTTTTTTTAAGTCTGAGAAAATAACACTGATGATGTCATAGTGATGGGTGTTCAGGGTTATGGAGGATGAGGTCTGGAGACAACAAATTTATCACAGAAAGTCTTACAAAACAGAGACGCAGAGGCTGACATATGTGGACATTTACCAGGTGGGTAGAGTCTAATAACACACACTACCAAGGTTAGCGACTATAACTACAAGTGGGACCACAACTGATACAAAACAAAATCACAGACAGCAGAAACTCTGAACATCTTTTATTGCTGACTGAAAACTCATCTGTTCAATCTGCTCTTTGGCCCATAAAAACAAAAACAAAACTTTCTCTATCTTTTATCATTATTGAGGGAAACACTTCAGCATATTTGATCAATTATAACAGGTTTAGCAGTATAATATCTAATTATACAAACGTAGTTAATACTATGATACACTGTGCTTCACATTGCTGAAACACCACAAATTACCAGTATGATTGTAGTTTTTTGGTGTGTGCTTGAAAATTGTGGTTTTGTAGGGATGCTGTTAAGCTGCACTGTCAGAAATACAGAATGTATTTTTGCAGACTGACTCATGCTGGTGACTAAAAGTTGAAATCTCTGCATCTGCTCTACAACTACTTAAATATGCTTTGTGTAAAGCCTTTCAACTGAAATGAACCACAACAATAAATGTGCTTTTTTTGGTGTTTTTCCCCCCAGCATGATATGACTGCTATATACTACAGTGCTTTACACTTGCCTTTTTTCCTGTAGCATTTTAGCCTTCTCACAGTACACTTGTCATAATATGACAAGCACCAGTGGGATTATTAACATTTGCAATGGCTGGATTGAACTTAAATGTGCTTATTACAGATTTCTGACAGAACTCAGCCCCCCTACATGGCAAACTGAAGCTTTTCAAAGGCACATACCTATATTAAAATACAGTTACATATGTGAATTTCTTGCTATGAAAAAAATACTGAAAGGCTTTCTCCAACCTCACACACACTAAGAATCTAAATCCACTATTTAATATCACCATGATTTGTTCTTGCACAGCAGCTTTGCTTGCACAAAATTGTTGTTGTATTAAAACACCACAGATAGATACTGAATGACTGAGGATATTTCCTTTGGAGGAAAACAAACAAACAAAAAAATGTGATGTCAACTTTTGCTGCCAAGCTCAGACAAGTGACTGAAGCCAGCACCAGTATACAAGCCACCACAGGGGCATGATGGAAAAGAACAGATTTCCAAAAATTCCCTTTACTCTGTCTCTGAAAGAACCAAAATTGTTATTAGAAAAGAAGAAATCTCGCCTTGTTCAAAAAGAGAAGGATAGTGAAGAAAAAAAAAGACAATACTCAATTTGTCTGGCAGTCCTATTATTGCTGGAGGCATCTGAGGCACAGAGTTGGTTGGAACAGTCAAAGATTAAAGAAGTATTACTTTAAGGAATTCAGCAAGTCAAATTTCATCAACTTTTAAAAGAAAACAGTTTCTTTTTTTCTTGGGCATGGAGGAAATATGTCTGAAACTTTAACTCACTGTACGAAATATAACTCATCTCAGGGAAGAATGGGCGCGGAGATAAATGCCATCTGCACAGCATAACTGTGAGCCCACTGATCACATCTGTGAGGGCAATTATTAGATCCCCCACAGAAGAACCTTCAGAGTCACATTGTTTGAGGAGGACATGTTAAAACCTGCGACAGATTTCTTTTCTATCAAAATACAGTCATTAAAAAAGAAAGGAGGAAAATACAAGAACACTAAGTGGCTGTAAGTTTGAAGTCTTTTTAAAGAAAAGGTATCTTAACATCTAGAATGAAAAACTAAATGTTACCGCACACAAAACTTTAAAACATTTAGAAATTTGGTCACCAATGTTTGCTGATAAAAACCTGTCTAACTCTTCCAACCAGAGTCAGAGTAGGTCATTTTTCACCACCTTCTCATGAACTACAGATGGTCAACTCTGGACACACCACCGTCAGGCATCACGTCTGTAGACTCCACAGTGACCCTTTAGTTTAGGGTCTCAGTCCCACCATCTCCCCAGAGAGCTTTTGCATGTTTTTCATGACATGATTTCCCATCAGGTCCTGCGACCCTGAATATACTGGCCACTAAAAGTTTAATGAGTTTCTAGTGTTGAGCAGAGACTGAAGTTATAACGACAGAAAGAAAGGAAAGTGGATATGAGCTCTTTTTCACGAAAACTGTTCTTGCTCACTGGATTTGAGACAGGAGGTGGAGGTTTTGTTGTTTTATAACAACAGGAAGGAACTGTCATTCATTGTAAAACTACCTTTTTTTGTCAGGATAGTGTAACCATAGGTTATCAGCTTGTTTTTACTATAAATTCAAAATGTTTTTTGTCTCAGTTTCTGTACAGTATTTTGTAGCTGTGTGATAAACTATCTGATAAACTTCCTTAAGTGATGTCACTTGAGTCAGCACAGTTTGGGACTGAACTCATCTCTGTAGCTGCTCCTCATCATTGTCCAAACTGTTAGTGGCCACGTTGCATTGTGGGTAATGTAACAGCCACGATATGGCACGGAAGACGGAAATGTGCAATGTGCCACGATATGGCACGGAAGACGGAAAAGACAACGTCTGGTTGAAATGTGACCTTTTTTAACTGTCAATCATGAGTCCAAAAATACTGTGGGAGTGAAACACTACATCTGCAGTGTCTTCAATCAGTTATGAGTTATTATCCTTCCCAAAATAAGTTGTCACTACAGCAGCTACAATGATTTTTACAGTTGTTCAAGAAATGTGAGCAGGCAACAGTACAGGTCATAAAGCTCAGCTGAATAATTTAAGCCATTCTTCAAGGTAAGAAAGTGAGCATACAGTGTCAATGAGGGTAATAATGTTCACAAAAATAGTTTATGTGAACAACTTCGTGAAGTAAAATGGATCAAAGCTGAACCATAAAGTCAGTAAACTGGGATGGATGTTACCAAGAGAGTCTGAGGAATCACTTTATTGTTTTCTTTCCTTCTCTTCCAGTTAAGTTTGTCTAACCTAGGATTAGTTACCAACCTGTCTGACTGTTCGTTTGTTGGCCCATCAGTATTTTTTTTTTTTTTTTGCTACATTATCAAAGCCAACACTTTTATTGGTTTATTGGAGTCAAATGGCCAAAACTTTGCGAATAAGTTGTTTGTCCTTCGATCTTTCGGTCACATCGTCGCAACGATCCATAAGCTGTTGTTGTGTCTGAAAAGAGCCAGCTGTATCTTTATTAGTGAGGCAGGTGTCCGGGCATAACACACACACAGTTCAGCCAGACGATTATCAATAACACTTTACAGAAGGGGAGCCTAGATGTCCCACAGCTAGACAGGAACGCTTTAGTGAAAGGTGACCTTGAGTCAGAGGGCTAAAGCGCAATGCCGTTTTCATTTGTTTGAAAGGACCAAAAAGGTTGTCCTCCCTGCACTTATTTGATTGGATTGTCGATGGCAGGATGATAGTTTTCTGCCGCACGTCGGCGCCTCGCATGCATACGAATGCGGCGCGGAGCAGGTGATGGTCCTAAGGGAAACTGTTCATTATTCCACAAACTCCTCTCACTAATCTGTGCATGAGAACAAATCTGCTCTCGTTTTTTCCTCGGCCCTTCTAAGCAGCACGCTCCCAATATGGCTGTGGCCTTTCTCTAAAGGACAGTGGAGTGAGCAGCAGACTTTATCTAGCCTCCTTTTCATCTGACCTTTGAAAAAAAAAAGTAGCTATTATGTTACCTCAGGGTTGTGTAACATGCACCCACATACCTACATTAATATCCCAAGTCTGGCTATTCAACAGCCATCTCAGCTGATGGTATTTTTAGAACGTATTTTTGGAAGCAAATAAGAAAATAACCACGAGGCTCGAGTTGGACTGTAGATAAAGCTGAAGCAGAACAACACAACTCGTGTGTCAGAGGAACAACAGAGGCACAGGAAGTGAAGCCACGTAATAACAACTGCTGCTGGACAAGGCCACTCTTCCTTAAAGGGCACGTTTCCAGAGCTGTGCTATTACCATCCCAAAAAAACAATGTCAAGTGGAAATTTGACTGTTCCGCATGAAAGACACATTTTTACAGGTTTGGGGGAAATGTGCCTCTTCGTTCAAACGTCTACACTAAAATTATATCATCAGATTAACAGAGTTTTTACAGTCCGTCAGTTGAGATGAATGAATGTCTGCAGCAGATTTTGTGCCAATCCATCCGACAGACACTTCACAGACTGAGTGAAAACTTTGACCTGCTATGTTGGTCGAGGGGAGAAGGATTATCAAAGTCATTACTGTGACACACATCCTCTGGTAACCATGGATATTTATACTAAACTTCTGTCTACAAAGCCATACAGTATATCTCAGCATATTCATATGTACTCATCTTGTCATTTATGTGTTAATTCTACAGATCACACACCACTTTTCATTTTACTGCTGCTTTACTCTTCTGGTTGGATACTAAACTGCACTTTGTTGTCTTAGTACTTGTACTCTGGAATGACAGTCGAATCTAATCTAATCTAAAATCTATAGGAAACTTTCTGCAGGAACTAAAAGTTACTCAAACTGAGGGCAATCCAAATAACTTTTCTTAAGATGTCTCAATCTGGTCCAACGTGCTGTGCTTTGAGACTGAAGGCCGACAAAACATTTTAAGACATTCTTAGACAAAATAAAGACCTCTGAGAAAAGACGAGAGCCAATGTACAAGTGAAAGCTTTCAGTCTGGTGTCCTGTTTGATACCTTCAAACTGACTCATCTCCGATAGCACAAAGAATCCACCAGTTTATTTGATTTACAGCATATTAGAGCTGACAGAAGTGCAGATATTTTCTCAACAGTAACGTGACAGCAGCAGTGGAATGCCAATAGGTCTCCTCGGGCCTTGTGGACAGGCCTCCAGTGACGCAGTCTAGTAATGGGATCCCTGTTTGGAGTGGAATGGAGCAGCCTGAGGACTTGGCCCAAGATGAGGAGGAGTAATGATCTTTGGCCGATGATTGAGCCATGCTGTGGCCGCTTCCACTCTAGCGGTCTCATTCCGCACAGCAACAAATGCGCCGCACGGAGTCATCGCTCCAGTCGAGGATGTTCTCTGAAAGTCCCGCTGGGGGAATCTGAAGCTCAGTGTCTGGGATGTGCAGAGGAGCTCCTGGGGGACATGAGTGCTGTCCCGGGCCCTGGCATTTGAAAATGCCGTTCTTCCTGTGTGGTTTCTGGGGGGCTTCCTGGCCCTGGCTGCAGGACCACGACAGATGGCCAACTGGACATCCACGACGCTGCCTTCTGGTGCCATCCTCATGCCACATATGCTTCACCCCGCGGCTATGATTTCCTGGAGATTGCTTTCTCACAGTCCCTCACAGCCGTCACCATGGCTACACAATCCCAATTGCGGGGGAACAGACCTCAGTGCACACACACACACACACACACACTAGTATTAAAACCCTCTTGAAGTCCTAAATCGCCACGTTCAAGGCATTCCAAAACCACTGTTGGGTATTATTTTATCGGCGTAGCACATGGTAATGCTACGCAGCCTGCCATCACATTCTCTTAATATTCTTTAATGTTCAGATTTTACATGTCATGAAGTCGAGTTGTTGGTACTAGATGATAAGATGTGTTTCAGTCAAGCCTCAACAAAAGCTGACTCTTGAGTGAATGGATTTCACTCTCTGGTTATGACAAGATAATCAGAGGCCTTTCCAAACACAATGCCCAGCAGTCATCTGGTCATGCTTTAGGAAACAATCAGGCTGCTTTGGCTGACTGATAAGCTAAGGCTAATCTGTGGGAAACTTTGAAAGCAAACACGATTGATGATTTTGCAATCGAATTTGCTCCACAGACTGTAACAGACGATGGGCAGGTCGTACATGAAAGAAAATCTTGAAGAAATTAAATCGCAATTACAAAGGCAGCTACGCAGGCCGGTGGAACTTCGCCGAATGTAAGGCCACCTTAAGTAACAGATTAACGCCTTTCAAGGTTTATTGTATGCTTATCATGGCAACAGTCATGTTATTCTCTATCTCAATGACAGAATCTAACCCGTAAATGAATTTGGTGTACATCCATCAGAAGTGCTGATTTAACCTCCTGCCTTGCATTGCATCGCAGCGATGGTTGCACCAAGCTTAATGGGTTTGCCTTTACTTTCTTGCTGTGAGCTGTATCATTAGCTCACCTACTACACCGATGCAGTGGCCTCACAGTGCTAATGTTGGCCTGAACAAAACCTTATCTGCCATCTTTAATCATGGCACAAGCTCCAAACCACAGCCACGGCCTCCTGTGACAGTCAGCTTAGATCAGGTTCAGTGTTTAACAATTACAGTCTAATATATTAGTCTTTATGCTACATCCTGTCACACACATAGATCATTTCCATGATGTTGAAGTGCAGTCTCCATATTTTGCTAAAAAACATTTCACAAATACAAATTACAACAACAGTGTAAAACTATTATTGTTTGATCATTATTTGATATGGTGAGAAAAAAAACTTGGGAACACACTATGAACACTGTAAACATGACACAAATTATTGGAAGTAGAACTTCTCACGTCCTCATCTTTATATTTTGGTCAGACACATGAGTAATTACAAAGAGACAACACAGACACAGCAGCTCATTATCTGAATTCTGTTGTTCTATCACTCCCTTCTCTGGGGAGAGTAAACCATGGCATCTCTATGCCCTTGCCAATACTTTGTGGAACAAACAAAGTTGTGAGGCAGAACCAGGAACTAATTTCATTAGCGGCTGCCATTTGTGACTGATTACAGGCTGTTCTCAGTGGCTGGCAAGCAGGTCCAAAGTTCTGCGAGGTTAATAACCAGTAACAATCAATTACTTAACCAATCTGATATGATCAATGGGGTTTCCAATCCAGCAGACAGCAAGATGAGTAGTGGAATACAATGCACCCTCAAATATGCTGAATGCTCTCCCGCAGCAATGAGCTGTAGTTGAACTGTTCCCAAAATCTCAAATATTTTACATCAGCAGAATGGGAAAAACAAACACGCATAACTGACACCAATAAAAAACATTTGAAAAAAAGTATAAAAATCACTGTCGTCTTGTCTCTAAATTAAAAATGGTCAAGTAAAACGGAGCAGCACCACGTCAGGGCACACAGGAAAAAAGGGAAGTCTAATAAATAATGAACTAAAGATGAATGGAATTTAATGAGCATATCAGTATGAAACAATAAGCAGAAGCATATTAAAACAGGGTTCTGTGTCAGAGGTTGGATCGCAGTACGTCGGCGTTGTCAAAAAAAAAAAAAAAACAGTGCACCAGCAGCATCTTAATTAGTGTACTATCAGCCATCAGTAGGCCTCCCCTGTATTGCCGGGCATCTTCGTCCACATCAGGACTGATTATTCTAATGATGTCTAAACCTCTGTCCAGCCATTATTCACACATCACAGAGCCCAGCCTTGTTATCTCTGACGGCAAGGCCCCTTGTCTCCCTGAATCCACAAATTAAATCCAGAAAAAGGCCCCCTCTCCCGTCCCTCTCTGGCCTGACCTCTCTGTCTCAGTTGCCATCCAGCTTTCAAGTCACTTACTTAAGATATTAGGTACAATACTCATTTTTAAAATATTGGCGTTCCCTCAGTATTTCATGTGTCGTTACAGGACGAAAGCGGCTAGAGACTTTGCTGTTTACTAAATCCTGCTATATTGCAGGGTTGTACATGACAAACAACATAATGACCAGTTTGCTATTCGAGGAGTCTTTTAGAGCCTATTTTAAGCGCCTTTCTTTAGTAAAGTCAAGGGCATCTCATTTTTATCCTGCTATGCTAAACAGAACTAGTCAACGCACACAACAGAAAAACTATCGTAACAAAAACAAAGCTTCTTTGTTTTACACAAATTCAGCACAGAATCAGTGTCAGGTTTTCCATCTATGATTATAACTGTAATTGGGTAACAAATGAAAAGGGTCTGACATCTGGATCTCTGGATCACCTAATCAGCAGCACAGATTGAAAATGGAAAGTCTTTGTAGCATGAATGGCTTAAAGGACCAGTGTTATATACACTATGACACACTATATGAATAGAGAATGGTTTAATTCATCTTGGGCTATCAAAAATAATCAGAACCTTTGCTGAAGTCCCCCAAAGGCAACCCCCTTGAAAAATAAAAAAAAAAAATCATTAGATGGAATAACTTAGACTAAGTCTAAAGACTAGTGAGGAGTTTGTGACTTATATACAATGACTACAATACTATTCCCAAAAACATCTGATAAAGTTATTTACAGGTAAATGATCTGTCCCAAACAACAATCCATCAAAGATGGAACACGTCACATATAATGACTCCAGGTCATTCAGGCTTCTCTTTGTATCTCTGCCAGAGAGATGTCTGCTGGTTGTAGCGGTGAAATGAAGAGCTTCACCTTTAGGCTCAGCGACCCTTGCACCACAGTCTGGTGGAGAGGCAGCTGAGTCTGGGGTCTGGTGGGGGGAAGAGGAGAGGTGGAGGATCAGGATGTGGACCCACTCCTCACAGACCTTTTCCGGAGTGTTCCATCCCTGACGTCGACTTGGCTCCAGTCAGCCGTCTTTCTCAGCAAGCGGCTGGGAGATAACATCTTCACACATTCCCAAGGTGTACTACAGAGTTTTACACAGATATTTCTGACTTTTGTTGCATCAGAAACACTGGGGGTTGAGCAGTCAGACCCAAGTAGGTTTCTCTCAGAAGATTTATCATTTTCCAATTCTATTGGCCCCCATTAGACAGCCTTCAGCACATCCAGTGGGGTCTAGGATTCAGCTGATCCAATGAAAGGATGGATGGTGCCTTCATGTACGACAAGGCAAAAAGCCAAGAGTCTAAAGAGTCTATGCAACAAGTCCAAAGACCAGCAGAGAAAGAGGTTTCCTGTTGTTCTGTAGTCCTCCGTGAAAAGGTCAGGAGTCTCTGATGTCACTGTTGATCGCATTCCCTCTTCCACCCTAAATCTAATTTGAGATGTCCTAATTATTTCATGTTTGGCAGTTTCCCTCCTGAAGAATTAAGTTCACCAAATGTGCAGAGAGCCCACGTTCTATAGCAGCTGCTGAAAAACACCTTTTATGACCAAACAGTTATAACTTATTGTTGTCCTGGTTTGAAATATGGTGGTTAATACACAGCAAACTCATAAATCAAAAATCTCAATGCGTGTCAGGCTTACTGCAGTCACATGATTGTATCTTCTCTCATCCTTCCAAAGAGGAATAATAATAGGCAGGCACGCACGCACACACACACACACACACACTGTGTGAGTGAGAGTCAGAATTAGGAAGTTCACTTTGTTGTTGTGATGAGAGACACATAAATGACTTCATGCTGATGTATATGGGCATAGAAAATGGAATAAGTCACATATAATGACTCCAGGTCATCCAGGCTTGTTTTTGTATCTCTGCCAGAGAGATGTCTGCTGGTTGTAACGTATCAAATGGTGAAATGAAGAGCTTCACCTTTAGGCTCAGCTGCCTCTTCACCACAGTCTGGTGGAGTGCCTGCTTTATTGCTGATGTGGCGCCAATCCACCTGTCGATTTCCCATTCCAACTTCCACTTGCGAATAACACAATATTTACACAGGCTGCATATGAAAAGCAGCACAGCAGCCAAAGGAACAATTAGAGTAGTGTAAGGAAGAGATTACTGAAGGTCGTGTATTGTGTTGAAGTGTATGCATGAGTGAAATCATGGTGCCATGACTATTAATAGTCAAGTAAACGGTAAAGAAAATCTTGGAAGTCTGAAAAAAGACATCTCAATTTAAGGTTTAGTTACTATATTCTGTGAAGCTTTAGACAGTCTCTCTCTGACAGACAGAGTTTGAATTGTCAAAGTCTAACCACATGAGATTTAAGTTTGATGACACCTGAATCACTTATATGAAAACTAAGCAAAATACAATCCACTGACAAAGACGGCTCTTGGAAAAAAAATAGTAAGAGTCCTTAGAGTTAAGATCCCAACTGAGAAAAAATAAACATACATTTTAGCTGCCAGAGCAGAGAACAGGTAGTTAGTCGGTTGGATAGATCATTTTTAATAGAAGTCCTATTAGCACTGGGGGGATGTTTACTGTCGCCTCTATGTTGACTGGTGGAGAGCAGAGTTGTTCTAAGTGATGAAATAATCACACAATACCAAGCAAACAGGAATTATCAACAAAGTGTGACTTTGACCGTCTGCCAAAGGATGGTCGAGTATTTGTACGAACACCACAGCAGATGGCGGTTCTGAATGGGAGCCATATGTAAACAATGTCCACGAACGTGATGGAGGCAGTGGATCTCACGTCATGCTGACACAGCTGAGTGTCGGAGAGCGTCTCATATGAAGTGTCGCATCAGTTTACCTCAGATGATTTGACAACAACGGACGCTTCATAATTCTGGTGTTTGAAAGTAGCATCAGAGCAGACCGAACCCAGCATCCTGTCTGCTGTCGATGTGGAAGATGTCTGAGATGAGCGATACAAACAGTATCATGATGCATTTGCAGTTCTTTAGTTCAAACTTCGTAACATGTAAGGTACATTAATGACAGCCACCAGGTCTGAACTTTTTCAGTTTGCAGCAAGAGCTCCAGGCCTCACTGGCTATAGGTTCCAAGCTTCAAATATTTATCCTAGTACCAATTTAATATCGGGGCTTTCCATTAGTCTTTTGTATTATTGTACACACTTCCAGCTGATCTGGAGACACATCGAGATCCATTTGGAACTGGGTTTGTGACCACACAACACATAAAAGACTAATATTTACTTCACCAACCCCTGACAGATATCTGCCTTTAAATGCCCGCTGTGTTCACCAGCTAGTCGGCTTTGTGTGCTGTTTTCTGCAGGTTGCATAAAGTCTGTTTATCAGGGCTTTTTCGCTGAAAAGCGGAGCTCTGACAGTGAGCGGCGCTTGAACGATGAATGCGCGAACACACTTTAGCCAAACACTATGTCGACCGTGATTCCATTAAAGGCCTTCCAGACCCCAACAAATGACAAAATATTGTCGTGTCACTGATTTGTAAAGGGCTTCTCCTTCACATCATTAAACAAAGAAAAAGAAAAGAAAAAATACTGACCGATATAATAAAATAATGTCTGAACAATCATGACAAACAGCAGATAATCCAATAGTAACTGGAATAACAAACAAACAGAATGATGAAAGAGAGAGAGCGGCGAGAGAGCAATCTGCTGTCCAGATCAGCTAGATGAGCAATGAGTCATGCAGAGAACGCCCACCATTCAACATCCTGTTACATATACTCTGGCAAAGCCACCACAGAGTAAGAATTCATCTCAGACACACCATCAGAGTTCATATTATACTAATACACTGAAGATTTATCTGTACTTTTCTGTGTTCAGAGTGTGAGTGGAACATTTGATGAGCAAAATCTTCTTTGTCACCACACCTGCACACACCACAGGGTCTTTTATATACATTACACTTTCATGGTTTACAGTGGGAGGGCAACGAGGGCGGTGAACCTAATCCATGTTAAAATATTTTGTATTATGGGTATATTATAAATATGATCAATCCACAAAGCTCCACGAGGAGTCACTGTATCTGAAGTCTCCGTCTGAAACAGCAGCAGGTTCTGGTTGTGTGGAGCAGTGAATGGAGGGAGGCTGCCCCGGCCAGGTCGGCAGACAAATCCAGGTGCACCTCTCTATTCACAAACTGTGCTTTGTTCTCCCACTGCTCTAAGAGGGCCGCTGACATTGTTTCATTGTTTCTTGTTCGCTCCTCACCACGCTGTCCTATCACTAAGTGTCTCCACAACTATCATCTCTGCTGCTTGCTTGATATTTAAACCAGCCCCTACTCCAACCAACCATCCACCTGTAGGCTCTGAACAAAGGAGACGTGTGGCCCATTTTTTTTATCACTCCTCCAATCAACCCTCTTACATGTACTATAGAGCTCTCAGCCAAACACTAACTGTACTTCTGTGCTGCACTTTCTGATCAATGATCAATCATATATCAGTTGACTGACTGAGATTTCATTGCAGATGCATTTCTGGCAGTAAAATATTTCTGAAATATTATACTGTCATTAGTTTTACAGAAATGAAAGTGTGCTAATAAAGTCTATGTCATGTGTCTGTGTGATGTGATAATGAAGATCATGTGCTACATGTGAACAGAAGCCGTTCACATGAATCACATGATATGATATTCCAGAGAAAATTGATCTTATATAGAAGTAAGTTAGCAAGTCCTGGACGAACCCTTCTTCATTTTTTCACCCTATACACATGATCACATATGTAGTATAGTATAATGGTCACACAGAAAAAGGTGTAATATATCATCATTTACTAGGTAATAGTGATTGTAAGGACATTATGTAATAAAATACCAATATTATGTAATAAACTACTTGGATTGAACATGCTTTAACGCCAGACTCTTCATTTACATCTCACCTTGTATCAATCACACACCCAGCTGAGCTGCCAATAGAAACCACTGACATGTATGCCCCCATGACAGTAAAAGGCCTACCCTCTTTTAATACTAAACTTACATCAGAATATGATGAACAGAGCAGGATGGAGTAAGAGAACAGGGTAGGAAATATAAAAAAAAAAAAAAAAAACAGGAGTCACCCAACCATGAATTACAAACAGCTCCTATATCAAAAGAGGAAGTGGTTGTCACACACTCACATATCCACCCCTTCTCTATGGGATTTGTGCACCTCTCCCACACTGTGGCATCCACCCAAAGACACACACTGCTCACGCACAACCTCAGGCACAATATGTTTACAGCACAAGGATTTACACACCACAAACATCTGTGCTTCCCTGTCTAGAGAGAGCAACGGAGAGGCATCCCTAATGGCCTCCCATCCCCCTCATCCCTGTCTCCCATCTCCTCCTCCCTCTCCTCCTGCTGCTCCTCGGCCTCCACGTGAGGCTGCAGCATCCCTCACTAAAATCAGACAGACACAGAGTGAAAAGGAGGATTTCCTCCAGCTTTACCTTTCAGCGTGGGGAGTGCTGTGGGCTGTGATTTAGCTCTGATGCTGCTGCTCCTTAGCCTCAGCTAACAACATCATATGACCATGAACCACCTGCTCCCACTGCCTGGTCATATGACCAGATTAAGCCGTGGCAAGGATCTCTGGGATTTGTAGTCGAAGGGATGGGCAGGGTGGGATTCTCTCCACAGAGGATGTTGTGTCGTCACTGAAGATTGAAAAGAGTGAGATTAGTGAACTCAAAGCTAAAAAGCAAAGGAACAATAAGACAATTAGAAGCCACAGCAACAACGAGAACAGAAAAAAACACGATGAGCCACAGTACAATCAAAATGCAGGTGTAATAACATAACACACACACACACACACACACACATTTGACAGTTTTTATTCAGTAATATGAAGCAATCCATTTAAATACAGCTTTGCAGAGCAGCTCTGCTAGACTATGTTAACAGATCAACATATTAACCTTAAACACTGACTGCACAAATGCTTTAGCTCAGTGTAAACAACTGATATGAAATGGATCCACACCGTATATACAAGCTGTTATGTACATGATGCAGACCCAGGGTTTTTTTTTTTTTCACATACTGCGTGGAAAACCCGAAGGTCTGACTGACCCTTCAGCTAACTCTGGTAGCAGCTGCTGTGCCGAATATAAAGAGGAGAACAGGGGCTAACTGTGGCCCCTCTTCATGCCTGACACTCACTGCTGCTGGTGGATTTAAAGTGATGTCATATGTGTGGATCCCTCTGAAGTGGCAGTAAACACAACACATCAGTCCAGAAATATAGAATTGGGTGGAGGGCCCATATGAGGAGGGCCCATAAAGATAGTGGAGTGAATGCCAGTGTGCAGGGTCCAGTATTTTGTGCAGAGCCCCTGCACTGGTCCACCGATAACTGTGCTATATTTAGTGCTTAAAAGAGATTTAGGGCTGACAAAACATTAACCGTGATAAACAGCAGGGCTGTGGTTATGCACTGATACTCCCCCAAAGACACACTGGAGAGCCTCTGGTAGGAGAGCCTGTGCCCCGGCTGCAGCACAGGAGCCCACACAGTAACTCAAAGGAGCATAAATGTGCTTTTAGAGACTGTCAGGGCTCCACCAGACATCTGCCCATGCTGAGAGGTGGTCAGTGCATCTCCCCCGTATCCCCTGACACACACACCAGGTCACACCTCCCACAGACTCTGCCCTCTCACGCCTCTTTTTTAAAATTTTGCAGGTATGGAGGGCTCTAGAAGAAGGCGTCTCCTTTAGTGCAGGAAAGTAATGAAATTAAATTGACAGTATTTGTGCACTGTGAATGTTAACATGTATGAATTTTCACGGGCCAGCCACAATTCAGACTTCACTTGGTAAATTATTCCAAATTAGAGAAGCTCCAACACAGATGCAATATGGGAAGAAGGAGGGATTATACAGCCTCCTCTCAGTGCAGACCTTGTTCCCCAGTTGTTTGATCTTTTCTGCTTAATAAAAGCACTAAGCAGTGGGAGAGCCACACCAGTTAGAATGTTAAACACCAGGCGCTGTTTTTCATGAGAGAACATAAAGTCATTTATTTGTCTTGTGCCGCCTTGGTACATGATAAACACAGAATGTTCTTCTTTGCTGTTTCGTGAGATTTTTATATATTTTTATGTTTGATTTTTTTTCTCTGCTTGTTCTCCCAGAACGTGTATCATCTCATAAATCACCAGTACTGTCATCATTCTTCCTTTTTTTATAATTACTACATGTTTGCAGACAACACTGGGGATGTAGGGGTGCAAAAGCAGAAAGTAGGGCACTCAGGCCAGTTTGGCTTCAGGCCACACCACTAGGCAGAGACTCAGGCTGGAGCTTAAGACTGACAGTGAGCCCAGCTGGACAGCAGGACCGAGCCAAATCTGACCATTCTCACACCAGATCTGGCCACTCCCTTCTCGCTTCCTTTGTGCCATGAAGAGCAACTGAAGCGCTTTGATGGTTTCAGCCACAGCCAGACAGTTCATGCCTCTAATCTCTCGCTCATCAGACTCGTTTTAATGTTTTTTTCTTGGATCTGATGCATGAAATTCTCACAGACTGTCATACAAAGAAAATCTAGTGAACTGCTAATGATAATGAATGAACGTCCGCTGGCTTCAGATGCTGTTCTTGAATCTGCTCTCAGTTGCCATCACTCTGGTCCACCCACTCTTCTTTTTGGTTTTATTTTCAGACCATGAGGTTACTATTAACCCTTTAATGCCAAACATATCATATTTGATATGTGAGTTTTTCAGACCTCTACATTATGAGTATGATTTTTTCCCCTTAAAAGCCTGGAGTGAGTTCTGAGGGTTAATTTTACATTTGTGTTTCAGATTTATTTATATTTTTTTATCTTTTATTGTCAATATTATTTCCGTTCATGTTTCAGTAACTCTTCATGGTAACGCAGGGATTAATATTCCCCTCAGCTCTGTGTTGTGTAGTTGAACCCTGCTCGGTTCTGACCACTGCAGCTCTTTTAACCACAAACTGGGATCTCTCCAGGGGCATCGTGTCCACTGAGACATCTGCCTCCCTGACACCAGAGTGACCTTCACACCCTCCCACTGTCTGATCACTGTGGTGCATATGGCGAGAAAAACGGCAGAGACTGTGGCCAGCTGTCCTGACCGCAGCCACGCTGATAGATGGAGAAATCGAGCTCCTCATGACATCTTCAGATCTCAGCCGCACCGTGTTAACCGTGTCTGTGATGATGGAGGACCCTCCTGACTTTACTTAGTCTCCATGCTGTCAGTGTGTGAGACATTCCACCAAAAAAAAAAAAAAACCCTTAACTCTTATTGCACTGTTTAATGTCCACAAGAAGCAAAGAAGTCTTTCTTGCTCCCTGGAGATGTAAGTATGATGAAATCTTCATTTTAGTCTTGAAAGTAGAGTTAATATTGAGCATACAGGGGAAAGAAACATGGCTTCAAATAAATGTTAATACAAATGTTAATATGTCAGTGTTGTTTTCACTGCTTGTTCTACAGCTCCAAAGTGACCATACACATTCAGAGATTTGAAATCTTAAAAAGAGCTTACAGAGGCTGAGATTAGGACAAACAATATATTGACAATTTGGGAATTCTACAGTTACATTCAGATCGAATCTAAACTTCATTTTCCATAATTTTCTCTCTTTATTGGCTGGTGGAGTATTTTCGCAGTCCAACACTCTCCTTTTCTTCCTTTTAATTTTCATACATACAAAACTGGAAAATTCCATTGAAACATCTATTGAAACTGCATATCCATCTTAGACTATACAGTCCACAGAACCCACTGAAACAAAATAACTATTTCATTTTATTTCGAGTGTTGTACAGTATGGTAAAGAAACATTTTAAGTGAAAACTACTAATGGCAACCTACTTGAAGAAATGACATCACAGGAATTTACACAATTCAGCCAACTTGAAAAGATTGAGACAAACACAAAAATGTTATATTTGACACTGAGTTTCAAAAGGCCACAAGAGCCGGTGCATCACTCACACAAAGTGTACAATTATTTAACTTGGCAACGAGAACAGTGTGGAGATTCATGGCAGCATATGCCAAAGACAAAGTGCATGAGCAGAGAGCAGCAGCGGTGGGGAGTGGCTGCACAGACAGGAACAGACGGACATTTAACCGGACAGATGCTTCAGACATTACCGCGGTTCAGCTCTGCACAGGACGTCCAAGGAGCTCCAAGGAGGACTGAAGGAAAGGTTCTGAAGGAAGCAACTGTTCAAATACATATTCAGCAGAGCACAAATAATAAGTTCCACACAAATATTTGCTCTTTTCTATTTGCTTCTCTGGGGAGCATTTGAGGAATATACAGCAATTGATTTTGTTTTGTTTTGTTTTGTTTTTTGTCTTTTTGTCTGTCTTCATACAATACCCACACGCTGTATGCATGCTGAGACAGTTACTGGATGCTGTAATCATTCCTCTTATCTATACTATCCATGAGGTGAAACCACAAAATTAACAGACTTTATTTGCATTGCTGTTATTGTGTCTGGGTCACAAGGGAAACTGTGACTCAAGGGAAGTAATCATATATCACCACAGAAAACTTTTGGGGAAAAAATGAATAGTATTTATGAACTTTGGAAAACCTCCATGTCTGACAGCACATTTTTTAAAACATGATAGAGGCTAAATATCCAAGACTTAAGTGAGTCAGTGTGCTATATTAGAATAACCATTAATGTACAAAGGCATAGATCACTGTCTAAGTATCATGAGGTGAAAGGACAGATCTAACTATTACAACATTTTTAAGCTGAAGTATGAATCAGTTTTATGTTGTTAAAACAGACCAGTCGAAGTAAAATCCTAAACTCTTGCTAATTACATAAGGTACTCAAGCAATTTCTATGTTACAAACAAAGAAACAAAAAAATTTGTGTCTTAATATAATAAAGACACTCATAGTGGATTTGATAGTGAGCTAATAAACTGTGCAACAAGGTATTGTGTGAATAAAGATGGCAGGAAATAGCGACGTGGTGACTGGTAACAGGTAACATTTACATAGAAAAAGTATAGGACCAAGGATGGACCCTTGGGTCACCCCATTAAGCTGTTGCTTTCCAATCATTATGGAGAGACTACTGGGTCAGTAAAGGAAGATGACTTGTAGCCCCTGACTCTCCTCTGTAGCTAAACCCTGCTTTGTCTGTCTTTGGGAACAGTGATGAGACAGGAAGAGAAGCAGCATGAAACTGCCTCCAGAATGAATTATGCATGCCTCCATCTGCTGACAGCGGACAAGTCTGTCAGGCCTCCTCAGTGTCCCCCCCTACACACACAGATACATACATAGCTCACTTTACTCACGCAGGTCTATAGTTCATCAGCCCACTACGCCTATAACAAACACAATCCCTCAGGTTAATCGTGCCATTCACTTCACTCCACTGGTCATCCTTGTGGAACTGACAGATTAAAGAGCAAACACGCACCAGTATTTCCAGCAGGACTGCTGTTCCTCCATATCCACATACAGGAAATTATACCTTTGTCTCTTGTGGTAATCAAAACTCATTGTGGTTGATTTTTCAAGTATATTCATTTTACTTCAAAAGGAACAGGTGAAGGCTTGTGACTTCAAGATGGCTGCGATCATATAGAAGATATAAGAAAAAAATATAAATACGTCTTTTTTTTTTTTTTACTGTATTGCTCTGCAAAACAACAGAAACAGAACAGAAAAAGAAAACAATGATAAAGCACACAGAAATAATAAAAATACTATCATGTAAAAGGTTAAGTTAAAGAAATGTGAGGGAGCTTAGTGTAGATTATCAAATGTTTTAGATTATAAGCATTTAATGAACAATTTCTCATGTCAAAAGAGTAGAACAAATAGATATGTAATAAAGCTTCCCAAACTGTCAGATTTTAGGAGAGATTGTTTGGCATCACTGACACATGTTTAGAAAAAAAAATTAACAAGTCCAAAAACAAATCAAGACAAGTATTCTGTTACAATCATGTGTGCATATGTAGCTGCAGTGAAATGAGTTTCAAAGCTTGATCTACACAGGTACATAAGGGCCAAACTACACAGAATCAGATCTCAGGGGTCTCATCTATAATCTTGTTGTATATTTACTTCCTTTATGTGAGCAAAAGAGAGAAATATGGCTTGAAGGTATAGATATAGCAATTTACTTAAAAAATGCTCAATGCACAGACTAACTGAAAAACAATCACTCACTGTGTGGTAGTGACTGTATGAACCTGCTCTCTGCATAGTCCATACATACATGGGTATTTTTAAAAGCTGATATTTTCCCATTCTGTTAAAAAAGAATCATTTGCATATTGTATACAACACAATAGTACATTTTTTACCTCTGTAAAATAAAAAAAAAACAGTTTACAACTGATAAGAACTATAAGAACTATTTTTATAGCCACATTTTTACTATGGTGATTATTTTCTTATTTTCCTACATAAAAACATAGAAACTTAAAATTTGTATTTAAAAATTAAACTTTTCTGCAATATGATATAAATATGTATTATATAGTATTATGAATATGTGACTAAATAAAGTAATATGTAAGTGATATAAGCTAATAAAAAAGTGAATGTAAAGGTAAAGCATGCATCCCCAGAGGGTGTTCTAGCATGTGGATAAGCTTTGTAAAAAAAACATTTTAAAAAAAGTCTGATAGCATGCCAACCCCCTGTAGTTAACATGCTCATAGTTATTTACAGTGTGTGGCTCTCAGCTGCTTTTCATATGTGTGTTAGAGGCACAATTTGCTATGTGATTCTGCAGACAGCCGGGCGTTGAGATGGCTGTGTGCTCCGGTCCTCCTAACCAGATGGTAGTGAGCGGATAAATCACTCACAAAGTAATCATCCTGGAGACACCTGGAGAACCAGAGCAAGAGCAAAGACAGGAAATGTAAACCAAGCACTAAGTGAACCACTCAGTCAGCCTAATAAGGACCCGAATTATCCCGCGAATCAAGGGTGTGCTTGCCATCCCTCCCACTCCACAGAACACAGGCTATAAAGTAAAGAGGTTCCACAGTGTTGATTATAGTGCTGCAGTAAACCATCAAACCACAGTGATGTCATTTGATTGACCTGACTCACTTTTCTGCTCTATTTAATGACAGCTGCCTATACAGTGCTGCATGTAATTTCAAATAAATACAGGCACAGTCAATTTCTCTCCATCATTAAAATAACATGGTGTACAATTATATATTTATTTCCACCAGAAAGACCTCTTCATGGAAAGAAACCTATTTCAATATGGTTGTCTCTCAGTGTGTCTGCCAATAGTACCCTCTCGTTGCCAGTAACTTGGCAGAGGCATGTTTTAAAAAATATACAGTGGCAACAAAATGTAAACAGAAATAGTTTTTTTGTAAGTTTATTATTTTAATTTGATTACAGCATGACATTTCTTAGGGTCGGACTGGATTTCCATGTCTGTCTATGGAACTGTAGCACAAACAAGTTTCAGATTTATAAAAATACAGTATGTGGTAATACAGCGACAATGACCATTCACCTGTTTCTGCAAGCATATCAGTACAGTGTCTGAAGATCCACTCTCTGCCAAGGCCCTAATACACTAAGGCATCCAAAGTCAGTCATGACACACCTGGTTACACTTCCCACTGACCTTATATACAGTTTCATCGTCAAGTATAGCATAATTTAAGCTGGTTAGCCATCTTAAATGTCCTTATTGACCAATAGTGTTATATAATAGTATCCCAGCCAATGACTTGCATTAAAGCTCTCTGATCGAGTCATGTTTCTGGAAGGCCCAATATCAGAGCATTCATGGATGACAACACCACCAGGCTGCAGATGGATCCTCTAGGCCTTGAGCAATTCATCAACGTGTCTCAGATGGACTTTAAGGCAGCCAGTCCAGGTCCCTGGTTGTGAGGAAAGGAAAACTAACAGTATGAGTTTATGCTTATCCATAGGACGTCCCATCTGCATCAGGTAACTCCAGGCAACCAGCAGCAAGTTGGGAACATGGCTGACAACTCTGAGGAAGTTATGACTTAAATGCAAAGCCTGGATTCCTCATCTGATGCTGGTCTATATGTTCTACTACCCACTGTTCAGGTTTAAAAGGAGCTGTGGCTCTGTTTAGTAGCGTGCTGCAATAGTTTATAGTAACCAACGGAAGGCAGGTGGTGATAGACAGAGACGCTACTGACACTAAGTCTCCTTGCTGGGCATTAAATCGAGGACTAGATCGATCAGTCGTCCTCTGCTGCTGTAACTCTCACAGCAGGCAGCAATGACTAGCAAGGCGATCCATTGGCCTCAAACCCAGGAAGAGGGTGCGGGGACAGCAGAGTCCATCAGGATCAGTCCACTCGACATAGCAATGGACTGGACTGGTGAAGACTGACCTTGAGAGACAGTTCAGATTCCATCTCTGTGACCAAACCTAAGTGAGACATGAACCTACGTCTGCTGACTTTTCCTTGTGAATAC
>JAOXYL010000043.1:23985823-24021114 GCA_028564955.1 Terapon puta
TGTCGCTCCAGATGAATACCTGGATAACGTCATTTTATGGTGAAAGAATGTATGTAATAAAACATCAGACCACTAACTGATATGACAGCTGGAATGAAATGTTGTCTGTATGCTGTAGTCATGGGGGTAGTTACAGAGCAAATATGAGCCAATATGCTGTTTAGGGGTCCATATGTGTGATGTCAGGGGTTGTGTGTGTGTGTTTGTGTGTGTGCACCAAAGCTAATATCTCTGAGTGAACATTTCCTCGAGGCATCCTGACTTGAACGCACATGTTTGGTTTCCAGGAACATGACCTCTAACACTGGGGGGTCATTTGAAGTATGGTCCATGTTTGTGTCTGCCCCTCTGATCTGCAGGGAGGAAAATATGGAACGGCGCGCAGCAAGGAGTCAGCTGACCGACAAAGTCAGCATATGATGAGGGAGGAGGGAAGTGAACAGCCTCGACTCTGCAGTTAATTCTGACCTCTGAGCACTCTCTATCCACAACAGATACAGGAAAATGAGCTTTCCACAGCTTCCCTATTACTTACTGTATTTTCTTTCTGCTGCCTTTATACCAAAATTGAGCACTGAAAGGCATGAGTAAGTGTCTCAGGATGCGAAACCCAATGTCTTTTTAGCCCAGGCTTTTCAAGTGAAGGGGGCAGTGAGAAGTTTCTCTGCGCTGATATTTTCTATCCGTCTAAATGGGACCATTTTTCTACCAAAAATTATTCTGAAATTCTGTGGGAGGAAAGAGGCCATTGAAAAAAGCTACTTTTATTGCAGCCTGTGAAAAAAAATCTTACAATGTCTCTGGTCAGATTTCTGATGTCTAAAATGATGGTGGTGAAAACACATGTGCATTCATGGATCTGGAGGAACATGCGTTGTATCTCCTGGCACTTTACAATCAATGTATACAGAGTCTAGCTATTTTTGTGCCCTAGGTGAGATTATGGTTTATTTTCAAGACAGAGCACAGGACGACAGAAATCACTACTAATATTTATTTTATTTATTTATTGTTTGAATTGTTTTTATGGACTTACAACAAGGCCCCCTCCTGCAGGTGGCGCACTGGGCCACCATCTATATGCCAAGAGCCTGCTCTGATTCTATAGTATACATGCTCCTATGCAGTTTCATTTTTATGTGTTTTATGCAGAAGACAGATTTTTTGTGTGTGTGTCACACCAAGAGTGTGTTACTATATATCATAAACTGCATACAGAAAAATGGTTGGACATTAAAAACACCTACATTACCTTGGAATCCCTGTTGCCAGCATCTCAAACATCCATCTGTCCACAGGGATAGCCTTAAAATCTGTACTGAAAATTAGCCAAACACAGGATTAATGCCTCCCTTAGACTGCAGTCCTGCAAGCATTCTTCACATTGTGCTCCCTGCTCTGAGGTTACATGCTAATGTTAAGTGTTCAGCAGCAGTGCAAGCAGAAATATGAAAGACTTTTATAGGAGAGAACAGATTTATGGTCGAGCTGAACTGTGAAAACGTGAGTACTTACATCATGTAAACTATCACAAAATACTCGTATTTTAGGCCACAAACAACATCTTGCTACAGGTGTGTATGTATTACAGTTTTATATCTTTTATAACATCCTCACAAGGGGACATTTGATGCTTCAAAGGTGCAGACAAGAGACTATGTTGATCATTCTTAAATGTAGCTTCATATATAAAAACACAACTAGTGTCTTCTGTGAGTACAAATCAAATTGTCTTTTCCGTCTGTCAGAAAACAATATGGTTTGCAATAAAGTAACAAAACAGAGAGGAAATGATTATCTAATTTCTGAGTGATATAATACAATACCAGTGGTGGGTAATCCAGAAATGAGTCATTCCAGACGTCAAAGGTGAAAAGGAGCATGCAAACATGTTTTAATTTGTCAGCCCTTGTGTTTTGTGTAGAGAAACCTGTAACGCGCACAGTGTGTGTGCAGCAGTTTACTACATAAGAGAGGCACAGAGGCAAGCAGGACCATGCACATAATCTCAGGTCTTGTGGTGGAGAGCAGGCACCTTGAAATGAGAGCAAATTCCCTTCTACCCCAGGAGACCTTCAAAGCACCTTGGAAAATGATCATCTATTCAAAAGAGGTGTTGCAGTATCCAGACTGGAAGCAGACACTGATGAAAAAATGTAGCGGTAATAATCAAAAGAGGCAAAGCTTTCAAGGACATAAACAGCCCACCTAATGTGACCCAGCAGGCGTGGTGATTGATAGCAGAGAGGGCAGGAAGTGGCAAACGTGATGGTGCCAATACCAGTGCAAACCATTGTTATTGCTATTAAACATTAAAACCTGATATTAAACCCGCAATGAAAACTGATGTCAAAGCTTTATGTATTTGGATTTTTTTGGACAAAATAAGATAGTAGTGTGATAGGATGTCAAAGTGTCTTAGCCTTTATTCTGACTTTGCTAAATGCACATACAGTTTCAGTAATAGGGCAGGACATCACATCAGTCGCATTTAAGATTCAAGTATTTACTAGAGTTTACTTCCTCTACATGGACCTCAGACCCACTGTAAAGTGGCTGTGGTTTCTTGTAACTTGTTAGAAATATAGGAATGATAGACTAGTGATAATCTATATTTCTCATCTGGTCAGAAAATTCCGCAAAAAAAAATTTAAAAAAGAAGAACCAATGGACTACAAACAGGACAGGACAAACCTGAGGCCATGTATTCCAAAACAGGAGCACTGTTCATATTACATGAAGAGTGGCTGTAATGGGGGTTAACAGGGGCCCGGCAGCTCATTTATACCATATGAGCCACTGTGCAGAACCTCAAGCGTTGCCATTGACTTCTGAGACCTGTGACCTGTCATGTAGCACCACACCGGGGACAACATTTACCTCTGACCGATGTTTCAGTCCAGTCTATCTCAAAGGTAATGGATAGATTTGCACGGAATGTGCTTTCGATATTTATGCCAGAGGATAATGTGTTTGCCCCCGGTGCCACCATCAGGCATAGAGTACCACTCGAACACAAAAACATCACAATCTAATAAGATAAGACTGCCCTCAGAAGGCCCGAAAGATGAACCTTTCACTTTTACCCCATGCTCCGAACAGACAGTTTAACAAAGCGCACAGAAAATATCTTACAATTTCAGCAACAAGAAGATTTTGTGAAAATCAATGAAACATTTGATTTTAAATTTGTTTGAAATATTTTTTTTTCTCCAACGACGCTTCCACATAATGGGAATGAAATGACACTTACAGCATCTAGAATGGTCACTGGGGTTTAAGCCTTCTATCTGTGTAATTTATTCCCTGCCAAGAGCGCTCAGTGTAGACGTAGAACTAACTCTGCATGGAAACCTTCTGTCTGACCAGGGGGTAGAAGACACAGACAAATTTTACACCCATTTTTCCTTTTCACACAGAAACTTTAAATAACAACACGGGAAATATCTTTTGCCTTCATCTTGGTTGATGCTATCACACAGATTGAATTATTAACCTTCACAGTCACCCCACACTCTGCACACTGTAGGAACGCTCGCACCGAGAAGCCGCGGCCGACACATCCTTGCAGCTGTATCTATGTATAAGCCTGCCCCCATTCAGTGTGTGAGCCCAGATACACACGGTCACAATCTTTCCACACACACACACACATGCACTGTTACAATCACATTATTCACTGTATGCTCCATAAGCTGACACATATTCACGTCTCTGGCGCCCTTTTCTTCCTCTCTCAGCAGAAACGCGGCCGGGGGATGAGATGTGAGCAGCGATGATTTCTCTGGCTTGGATGGTCCCAGCCTCCCCCGCACAGTTAACACCCCGGCCACAGTGGAACTGGACCGGGGCCAGATCCCAGCTCAGTTCGCTGGACTCGACAAGGCCTGAATGTATCCAGGCACAGAGGATCAATGTATCACTTAAAATAAGCCTTGTACAAAAGTCAGCCTTTAAAAATAGCACTGTGTGATGTGTGATTAAAGACACACTATGTAGCTGCATCCAAATTTAAAAGGTTATTCGGTCTGAGTAAGGTTTGGACAATTTGGCATATATTAGGCAGGGACAAAAGCTAATTTATGAACAGCTACTGAGCAGACTCATGAAGAAATCCTCACAATGAGAGAGACCGCCTTTCCCTGAGTCCTTTAGATAAAAGCAGCTAAAAAGGTCACACTCAAATTGGGGTTTAATGTCCCTGACAGTGTTATCCAGCATGAGCTGTACAAATCCAAATGACATGGGGCTGCATCCAGAGATTAGATAGCAACTAGAGTTCACACAAAACAAACAATTTAGGCAAAACAGCCACAGAAAAAACAGGAAGATTACATGTGTACACAGAGGATGATGAGCCACCACGGTTCACACAGTGGCATTTCTCTGAATAAAGTTCACATGCATTTATTAAATCCCACAGGACGTATGACCACGGGCACATCTCAGAGTTGACAGGACTCGGCCCTGAGAGCTACTGAGTGTTCAGGTGAGGCAAGCTTTCAGCGCTTTTCTGCATAAGTGCTGCGCAGGAACGGCGAGTGTGAGGTGGGTGGATAGTCTGTGGCCTTATTAAATATTTAATTACACATTTAGAGTCTTTTGGCCACGTGCTGAATTAGTCATGTCTGATAATGGTGTGCAATGCAGATGACAGGGCTCAGCAGTCTCCAGAGACCTACAGCTGCTTGTCCACCTTGCCAAATAGAAGGGAGAAGTTCAATGTTGTCAATTTTTTAATAAAAAAAAAACAAAACACGATTGAACACATAAGCCTGATGTGTGATTCAAAGGGAATGTGCATTACATTATCAGTGTTTCTGAATACCCAATGAATGTCCATCAGTCACTCTCCTATTATTGTCCTGTAGGTTTTTTACAACTTCTTCACTCAAAAAGCTGCCTGTTGGAGCCAAACAAATATGTGCAGCCGTGGCATAACTGATCCTAAAATCACAATGGAAAAACACACCTTAGGCTCCCAAATACACAGATAAACCAAAAGTGTCTTATAAGGTGTAATTCCACAATGAACCTCCATGTCAAAGATTCACATTCTTCCTAAAGACATTCCTTCATTCAGTGATTGCTGCTGGTGGTGGAGCATGCTGTCTTATAGTCCACGATGACAGATCATTATATTTTAGCTTTATTGATATAGAAAAAAATGATATTGACAAATTAGTCTAAGATGCCTGCTGATCCAGACTTTTTTACAGATTTTTTTTACAGGGGTTAAAAAGCACAAGAGCATTAAAAACAAACAGACTTTCAACCATAGTGTGAACTGAACTCTAGTCTATGAAGCATTGGACCACTTCTATCTGGAGAAGAAAAATCATTACTGCATCATCACAATAAGGTCATAAAATCATGTGACAACATGAAGCATGTGGGCAATTAAAGCCGATGTGCCCAAAGTTACAACTTAATTTTCTCTACAAAAAAAGAGCTGGAAACATTTACATCCCAGCTTTTGTACTATTTTAAATGATGTTGAATAGCAATATTCATTCATGCCAAGCATTAATGAATTCCTGGGAACGTAGCAATCGTTCATTCCTCCGTGTCAGTGTGAGGCATTAGGAGACGGGGTTTCTTTTTAAATGCTCTTTTATTAGTTCAGCTGCTAACACAGCTGCTTTCCCCCTCACGCTCATCCCTGTGCTCTCCCTGTGCTCTTGGACTCTAGCTGAACATAATTCCCACACAAAGAGCCTCAGAAAATGCACCCTCAGCCTCCTGTAAATGCAATTCATGACAAGACTTTTGTGCCAGGAATATGATTGCTTCATGGGTGCAGCAAAACGAGAGAGCGTTGGCAAGCATTGCAGGATACATTCAGGATATTGTGCAGCTTGAAAAGAAAATTACCAAAAAATATGTTTGCAAACATGATCGGACATTTCTAAAGAAAAGGTTTGGAGGCATCAACGCCCCAGTCTTCCAGTTCAGCCCCAAAATGAAATATTTATATGTGAAACAGCCTGCTCATACGTACCCCTGACAGCACTGTTTGCTAAGTGGTCTTGAAATGGATTTGTGTGTGTGTGCGTGTTTGATTGAAGAACAGACAATGACAGTGAAGGAGGGAAGATGTATTTGTTTGTGCTCTCGCCTCAAGAAGCCTCTCAGATCTCTCTGGGTTTCACATCAGAAGTGTTTCCCAGCCCAGTGGCAAAGCTTAATGTGTGTATTTGTATAGGTGTGTGTGGAGAGAATGCTTGTCATCATCCGCAGCTTGGCGAGAGAGAGCGTGAGACTGAGCAGATAGATGAAAACTATTACTGCAGTTTGTCCATGAGGATTCAGGGTCAGGCTGCTGCAGTGGACACTGAACACTGCTGCACTAACCCTGACATTAGACTGACAGCTGACTCTCTGCTCACTTCAGCAATTCAAAGGTTCTCGCTGGTTTGGCACTGCTTTTCACTTTGTTTGTTGTATACTGTTTAAGGATAGTGATATCACTGAAAGTTTATAAAATAAATGTAATCAAATAAATCAAAGTTCATTTTTAACATTGGAATTGGTAGTTTGACTAAACAATTGACAACTCATAAGATAAGATAATATGGACAGTTGTGCCATCAAAGAGAAACGTTTGAAACCTATGGAGAGTGAGTTAGTGGATTTAAGATTTTCAGGCTTAAAAATCAACTTTGATTCAAGTTGAAAATGTTTATTCCCTTTTGAAACTCGCCCCCTGTGTGCTATTTTAGCAATAATTTAAAACTGAAAAAATGAAAGTATTAGAAGTAATTAAATGTGTTTTTATATACTGCGTTTCTACATATTGTGTTTATGTTTTTATTTCTGTAATCTTTACTTGCAACTAAATCTCATGTTTGAATTTCTTCATATACGTCAAAATGCATTGAACTGAAATTCTATTCAACAGCCCTAGAAAGACCATTTTAAAGAAAAGTGACAAAAAAAGATTTATTAAAACTATCAAACTACATTGCTGTACAATCATAACATTAGCTTGATAAATGAATATATAAAAAATGATAAAGCTGATCTAACATTCACAATGATAAATGACACGTCTCAAATAAAAGTCCTATCTCTGCATGCCTGCTGTCAGTACTGTGCACAGTGGAGCTGTCCATGGTCCTGCACCAGCTGTCCTAAGTGCTCTCTCCTCTCCTGCTCAATAGGATGGTTAGCACAATTCCAGCCAATCAGTTGCCATGCCTAATCATTAACTTTGTTCTTTGTTAAATATATATGCTAGGATATAGCATCAACAATGTCATACCTCTAATAGCAGTTCAACTTCATTTTCATAAGGCAGTAAAATGAAAGTGGTAGCATAGACAGTAACTTAGGCTAAACCCTAAAGGTATGCTGTCAAAAATTGTTAAAAGTCATAATTCAGTGTTTAGGACTAAAACAGCTACTTAACTTTACTTTACATTCGTGCCTGTAACAGCTGAAGTAGAAAGTCTCCAGTTGCAGTTTCATGCCATTCATTAGGCATTTGGACATGTTGAAGCTTGAGAAGCACAAGTGTAATTAATGGCATTAATGAAGGCTGTGTCCCATTTAGGTGACCCTGGGTTCAAGGGTTTGGCATTCTAATGGCACTAATTTTTCGTTATGTTATTTGTTTAGTAAGCTCCCAATCAGCTAACTTCTCTTTATCAATCAGTGTCACCCTCCACCTCCCACACTTTCACCACCCTTTCACTCAGCCAGCAGACTCTACCCAAGCAGAGTCACTCCACACCACTTTACTCTGCTTTAATCACTTAATCAGCCTAAGGTTTGGTTTATCCAGCTTTGTTTTCTTGCTTCATGGTACTTCCCTCAGGCAGGGTTGTAACATACATGCTGCGTGTTCAGAGATGCTCAATAAAACTCATCATTAATGTTAGAAGTTCAACCTGTGGTTTTCCTACTGTGATATGTCAAAATATTGGTTGTGAAAAAAGATGCATAGAGGTCATGAAAACACTGTAATCTTGTCACTGAGTGTTTGAATCCATTCCATGAAAACCCTTTTAATTAAAGTTCAAATCTAATGACCAAAATACAGTTTTCATGAATTTCACCCCGATCAATAATGTATTTAGAAATAAAATTATTAAAACTGAATATCAAAGGACCATAAAAATATGCACTGATGATTTCTGTCTCCTCATACTGACAGGAGACTATGAATCATCTCTGTACTGAGGACAATCATCCCACAGCACTTCAACCAGTAGTCTTGTCCACAGTGAGCAGGAATCTTCTTTCTGGAGAGCACAACAAAGTGAGGTACTA
This sequence comes from Terapon puta, assembly GCA_028564955.1. Lineage (NCBI taxonomy): Eukaryota > Metazoa > Chordata > Actinopteri > Centrarchiformes > Terapontidae > Terapon > Terapon puta. The sequence goes on from JAOXYL010000043.1 coordinate 23,994,098, forward strand.
TTTCCATTTACACCTCTGAGTCATATGACAGCGCATGATGTAATACTGATGGTTGTCTCTTATGACAGAAATTGCACTTTCGTCTAAGGTGAGATTCAAATCGCTGCACATTATTTATCCTCCAGTAACCACATAAACTTCTGCTCGACATAAGTTAGGAAAACACACATTCGTAGGCATCAGCAAGTTGTTCTGAGTACCTATTTAATTCATTTTAACCACTTAGCTAACTCAGTTTTTTTTGCACTATTACAATATACATTTGCACTGACTGTATTTTGCCATGTTTATTTATTACCATGTCATATTCATTCTTCCAGTTTGAGTGTATTTGTTATGTTTACTTTTGTTGTGGTTTCTGTACATGCTGCAGAATTGGGTGAGTAACAAATATGTTCTCATACACAGGGTATGGTATGTTGTACCACCATGTTTCAATACCTGTTGTAAGTGGTAAGATGAACTCAAAAGCAAGGCACCAAGGAGGAGACCACCTCAGCTTACTTCTTTTGATACGAAGGAGCAATGAAGTTACATCCGGATTTCTAAGCTCCTCATCCTGACTGCTCTGCACCTTGCCCAGGGACATGATAAAACCAAACAGAATCACATCACATCATCTGCAAACAGCAGAGATGTAATTGTGAAGTCCTCAATATGTACACACACACACACACACACACACACACACACACACACACACACACTCACACACAAACAAACATCATTATCTTACCTTTAACATCACAATCCCTATCATATCCTTAAGATCAAAGTTTGGTGAACAGACAGATGCAGGATATCAGATCCATGGAAAAGAGACTGGTTTGGAAAAAAAATAGTTTAAAATTGACTCATCTCTCCTGCTGATCTCGTGCTGACATGCAGCTCCATCAGAAACATCTCATCATGCACATGGAGCAGCAATATCTTAGTTCTGATTGTAAGTTAATTAAAGTCACCTTAGTATTGGCTTACAAGAAAAACAACCATTGATCATCCCTTCAATTGTCAATTTGCGATCATAGACTGTAGGGTAAATGAACGTTAAGACCGTCTTTGCTTTGTAGGTCTTTACTGCCTTGTTCATGCAGGGGGAGCTGTGTGAAGTGTGATAAATGTCCTCAAGAGATGTAACTCAAGGGGTTAAAATAAAAAAAATCTAGGTGTGTGGAGTTAAACAGAGGTGAGATCACAGACCTCTGAAGCTGCAAGGAATATCTGTGCTGGAGGCTAAAGGCTCCGGGCTATGGCGCAACACAGCTGAATCTCCAAATTAGCCCACATCAGATTGCACTGCAAGCAATAAGGAAGCAGGCCTTAACAGGACAGAGGAATGTACCAAATAAAATAGATGATAATCATAGATCTGCTGCCTTAGTATAGATCCCTTTTTCCATCTTTAGTCTGACAATGTCATAGGAGTGAGATGTTAACAGGTGAAGTTAACTTTATTGCCAGATTAATACTCTTTGACTAGTGGCATTCATCAGGTTCCTTTCTACATCAGGACTATGGTCTCTTTACAAATTTTAAATTCCATAACAAAGTGGAGTCAGGTATCTAGTTTCTATAACAATACCTGCATTAAATATATATGATGTTAAAGGAACAGGAGGACTACCCTAATCTAACCCTACCAGTGTAGACATATGAAGATCTGTGTTAACTTCTTTCAGGATGTATGTATTTTTAAATGAGTTTTTGAAATGTTATACTCTGAACAGGTTAAGTGCATAAATCAGTGTGTGGAAGAAGAAAAACTCTGCTGCATATTTAAATTATATCAGGTCATAATTTATTTATTTCACTCACTCTCTTTGAGGACTGGATTACATACAGGGCTTCAGACCCCAAGTGGCCCCAAAGGTCCTAAGTTGCCCTTTAATTAAGGTAGGGACATACATTTTATGTATTATAATAGAACATATTACATTATGTGTTATAATTCAAAATAACTCTTAAACGTATCATTTATAATATATTATGACACTCTTTGTTAAAAACCTTAAAGTAGTCCCTGCATTTCTAGTGAGATTTTAATATATCTTACATATTTCATCGTATAAACTAAAATATCAATATTCCTCAGATGTATGCATAGGCTGCATGGTACAAGTTTTTTTTTGTTTAATAAAAAATTACCTCAATGTGAGACATCGTAAACTTGGGGCCAGTTCACATTCCAGGACTTGATTACTGGTTGCTTTCTGAGTCTCTGAGAAAAATATAACTGTGATGAGTCTACAGTGGGTTCTTGATATATAAAGGCCACTGGATGCATACCCAATACCCAGAAATTTGGAGAAGCCAGGAAGCTGATGGAGATCCAAACTCATACTTCTGCCAGCGGCTCCTCAGCCAGAGCTGCAGTCCAGATTTTAGAAATACTGAAGTCATAAATCTAAAATCCTTCAGCATCACTTCATTTACCAAAGATACTTCTGACTATCAATAAAAGACCCCTTCAGTATGAACGAATTAAGCACTCTGTTGTGTTTCTGTAAACACAGTAAATGCTGCTCCAAGTATGATACATGAGTTACCCAGGACTCTATCCTGGAGAAATCCCTTCATTGGATTATATCATATTTTTGTCTCAAAACAATCCGACCTAAAGATGTAACAAGAATCAGCTTCCATTATTTATTTGAATGTAATTTTCAGGATGTACTGAAAATCTAAATAGTCACACACACTACAGGGGACATGACCTGAGGAGTTTTTCGCAGTAGCTGTGCGGCTCTACACTCCTCAGTGTTTCTGACTCTCCTCGTCGGTCAGGTGAGTGTTTGACAAGCTGGAGAAATTGGCTGATGTTGTCTCTCCCACATAAACTGGCACATCACTGAATTGGCTGTAGTCCCTGAATGCTTTTCTATAAGCTGTTAAAAAAAGCCTGTGCTGTGGCTATTTATTCTGAACATTTCCTCTTTGTGTGGTAAATGTAGGTGGTGCCACAGACCTGACACAACATCCAATTGACGCTGTTTGACTCCAGAAGAGGGGGCTGCTGGGTGAATTTTGTATTGAGAGGAACCCCCTCAGCTTTGAACACAGTAAAGGCTGAATCCGGCAGGAAATTGGGCGATTTGCTTTCAAAATAAAAGCAGTCCCAAGGGGGAAACCTCTATTTATTATATGGCGGTTTATTTTATTTTTTCACCACTACTATAAGCTACCGCAGGAATAAATGCTGTTTCAAATAGTTGCTTAATTATATTAACATATTTCTCTATAACTAGGGCAGATATGACATTTTGAACTTTTCTCCAATGTAGATCATAGTATCAGCTTGACATAGTTTACCTAAGTAATTAAAGTTTTAGAGGTTATGATTACATGTTAGAGCTACTCCAAAAAGATACATATAACAATACCGAATTCAGCAGTAAAATTATTATTTTTTTTTTCATAGTTTGTTTACTTGTTCACATTTACTCTTTTTCTTTTCTGGCATGAACAGGGAGGATACATGAGACAAAAACAATAAAAGACATATGTGTAGGAAGAAAATATTTCTGGCCTAAAATGGGAATGAATTTTTTATTTAAAAGTACGTCCCTGCAATTTTGCATAAATTAATCTATAGATCGTCTGTAGGTGATATTAATATCCTTTCCACGTGCTGCTTTAATGAGGCAGTGCCCCTGAGGGCCTCACAGCGCTCCCTCGGTCCTGGCTTTTATTTTGAAGGCTGTATCTGGAACTCATTTTGGTTGAAGTCGCCTCTCTTGACGGTCGCGCGAGCCCCGGGCTTCCAAATAAGGAATCGGGCTGTTGCTGCGCGCGGACACAGACAGACAACGAGCTCCGGTGCCGCGAGCTGGGGACGGCGGCTCCCGAGACGCGCGCGAGCCCCTCTTTGATTTCCCGCTCCGGTTCAGCTCCCCGTGCAGCCGGAGGAGCCAGGCGCCTGAACGCAGGGGATTTCAGCGTGGGAACTAACTTTTTTTCAGACAAATGTAATATTTTCTGGAATAACAAACACAACAACTATTTTTTTTTTCCATTTTTTGAGAAGAAGAAGGATTTCCCCTTGATGAATTACAGAGGAGCGGAGGACGTTTGAGTCTGGAACAATGTAAAAAAAGAGCAGTGGGGATTTTCTGATGCCGTTTTACGCACCGGAGCCGCACTCGGAACTAACAGTGTGAACTGAGAGTTTCTCCCCTTCTTCACCCCAACACGCTGACATTTCTCCATCTCAGCAGAGGACCACGTTTGTCTTTGAAAAGATGCTTTCAGTGGACTTATTCTAGGACTGTCGGACATGGTGAGTGACCTGTGAACGCACCGCGCTTTGACCGTGTGACACCAAAGGGAGCGCCAACTTATTGAAGGTAAATACTCTCTTTATTTATCCTCCGTGAATCCTGTTCACTCCCTCTGACCTCAGACTGACTCTGCTCAGCTCTCGGTCCACCGCCCTCCCCCCCCTCCTTTAGCCCGCTCTCGGTTCTCTGTGTTCGGGTGAGCTGCTGCGCGTCCGGCTGCTCTCGGGCGGTGTGGGGCAAAAAAACGTTAAAAAAACACAAAAATCAAAAAACAAAACAAACAAAATCCTACTCTAACACCAAGTTAATAAACGACCTAGAGAACGAGTGTGTGCCTGTTGGGCTCCGTGGGTCCGGGTCTCTCTCTCGCTCCCCGGCGCCGCGGTCAGGGAGGCGCGCCGCCGCCCGGTCAGCCGCCGCCTGAGCGCTCCGTCAGCCCGCGGAGCAGCTCCGTCCTCTGGGGACACGGCGCCGCCTCGCCGCCGCCTCACCTCACCCTCAATTCAGCTGGGTCCGGAGTGCGCGCTCGATTCGCAGCGTTGAGAATCTCTCGCAGGCGGAGATAGGTTGATTTCAGGACGAATAAGCGCGTCTCTTTGGGTCAGCGCGGGCGCACTGGGTGTTGGGAGGAAATGCGATAAAAACATTCGAACTTTACAAATGGTTTCCTCCCGCCTGAGCTTTAATTTGGCACTTTAGCTGTTTTTTTTTCGGAGACGGCAGCCTTTGAAATGTGTGCGTCTCCGCGCCTGGATGCGAGCCGCTCGGACCGAGTTTGGAGAGAGCGCGGCGCGTCCGGACCAACCCGGAGCGGGACTTGTCGGGAGTTTGTCACAATTCGATGAACTAAAGTCTGCTTCTGTCTCTCACACCTCGTCACATTTCCCCCCCCCGCAGGCGGAGGTGATGGTTTAAAGTGCGAGGAGACACCTATTTTAGAGTGAAAACAAAGAAAAGCCCAGCTTGCCCTCAGCATCTTTGGCGTTCCTCCTTTGATGCCACGTAGCCTTGTCTTGTCACCTGACGCAAAACTGTGAAGTCACTCAGTATCGTCTGTTATACTCAATGATTCATCACCATTAATAGAGTAATGTAGCTGAATGATTTGCTCATGCATGGCTTATTTTCACCTGCTGAAACGTGCTCCCTGTGCATGTGTGTGTGTGTGTGTGTGTGAGTGTGTGTGTGTGTGTGATGGGGATGCAGGCTGGAGCCATGGCCACTGATGCTGATGGCAGAAGGCGCAGGCAGGGAGCTGATCTCTTTGCAGTGGAGTAGGCAGATGAATGCTCTGAGCGTGGTGCTGTGGCGCACTTTCAGTCCGCCTGGTATCGCTCACTGATGGCCAGCAGTGCTGCTCGCCACAGAGCGGGCTGTCATTCACTGTCCCCTTCTGGTGCAAGGAGCCTCCCTCATCCCTGCCCCTGCTGCAGTGAGACGGACTAACGTGCAGTCTGTGGCGTGCTGTGTGCGCGTACGGCATGATGGGAGCCAGGCGGGCAGGGTGGGCTGCTGTTTCTGAATAACTTTCAAAACATGATGATGACATGTTTCCCTGACGTTTTAGGTTTGGCCACGGGATGTTTTGTCATTCCGCCAACTAAACAAGGAAAATAAATGTTTCCTCTGAGGAGAATTAAGTCCAACTTCAGACATTTTCAAGTTACCAGATCTTACTATTGGGGGCGCTGCGAAAACACAGAAGCCCGCTCACTGGATAAGACGGGTTAAGTTTCTATTTAGCTCCTACGCTGAACTGATTACTGTTGATTTACAGCAGCGTAATGTTGGCTTTCCTACAGGGAACAGAGCTGTTAATGCAGGGTCATACTGTACCGAATATTTTCATCAAACAGAGTCTCAACAGGTGACGGCTGTGAAGTCGACCATTTTAGGCTAATTCTGCTTGTGACGTAGAAACCGCTTGTATCATCATTGCACTTCACATGCAGGTATACTTCAAAGTGTGATGGTTTGTACTGTTTGTTTGCCTTTATTGACAGGGTGTGCAGGGCCGCACGTTGACACACGTTGACTGATGCACCATGTTATTTATAAGGCTGATACCAACACTTCCACACTCAAATCAACAGCTGATGGAAAGAAAATGTATTACATCCTCAAAGGTTTGAACGATTATAGTCTTACACTAAGAACTTAGATTCATTTAGTTCTTTTGGGTTAGCAGCCCTTTAAAGCTGCCCAACATTGCTTATTTATTCAGAGCTCGAGATACATGAGGCATTTAAAGGTCAAATTATATTAAACGTTGCCATGTTGATACCTACTCTCCCTCCCCTCCTTTATGAATTCATTTCCCACCTAAGGGTATTTGTAAAAACTTCATCCCCATGAGGTATTTTTTATCCAGGCGACACTTGGGCCTCTCCCATCATATAAAGATCGGGTTTCCCTTTAACCCATGTAACTGTGGTCTGCAATAAAAAAAAATCAAAATGTATTATCCCCCAAAGTGTCAATGTTGCAGTCCGGTGTTTTGGACTCACTTTTGACCTCTCATTAGGATGAAAATGTTCAAATCAAGGCCATGCAGACAGAAGGTCTGCATTAAAATTGTGTGCATTATATCAGATACACGAGCCCCCAACAAACTATGGAGGGCACCTAACCCCACTGCAGATATAAATGCTGGTTTTATGGTGTTCGGTTCCAAGAAAAGACTGTTTCTGTCGCAGTACCACTAACACCCATGGAAAAAAAACACAAAACCATGAGTAGAGTCAAGTGTACAGGACTTGTCTCCTCTTATGACAGCACATGCATTTCTGGGACAGTGCCAGGTTCAGGGTCAGACAACCCCCACCCCCTAGGTACAGATATTAGCAGTCAACTGTTTTATCCGCAAGAAAGAGAACAGATAACAGAAATAGACTCAACAGTAGTGCCCTGACAGGCACGGCTGGCTCGGAGTCACAGGGATGAGACAAGCCGGCAACACAACAGCCTTTTCAGAGGCATTCATGCATGTTTTTTTAACCTAGATGTCCTCCTTTGTTTCTGCATCTTACATCCTCCGTCTGCCTCGGAAAATACCAGCGCCCTCCACTCACTCGCCTTCCCTCCATCTTCTCATCCTCTGACCACTCCCCTCCAAACAAGGCCGCAGTGTCCAAGGCTGTGTGCTATCAGAGAATCTCATATCTGAATTTGTGACATCAGAGGGAGGAAGAGGAGACAGTGAGGGGGGGAAACAGAGGGAGTCATTGAAAGACGGCAGATGAATAGATGGGTGACGAGGAGACAGTCAGCAGGACGATAGAAGATGGATTAAAGGGGCGATAGAGAGGGACTGTAGACACAGGGCTGTGTGACATGGATAGACAGTGCTATTCTGCTGCCTCTGAGCTCCACACATTGCTCTGTGTGTGACATGAACCCTGCTTTGGAGTAAAAAAACACACCAATCACTCTCTCTCACACACAGACACACACACACACATATACACACACACACAAATACACACACAGAGGCACTTAAAAGGTGAAACATGCCAAAATCCGTGTCCTTAAAGTTCCTAATGGCTTCTCCACAGTGCTGTGGGGAGAATAGCTTTGCTTGGAGCGACTTGGAGGTTGACCAGATCCTGCAACACCATTGGCTCCTCTAATTAGGGACTAAACAAGGAGCTTGGGAAGGGTGCTTAATGAGGCTTGGCCGATGTGCGGAGTGAGACAGGAACTTAGGCTGACAACCATATAACAGCCACAAAGCTTCACCACGAAGAGCCTCAATGGCTACATTCACGCCTCTGCCCTCATGCTCAGTTCTGAATCACTGTTTCGTTGTAATTGCTTTGAATGATTATTCATATCAAGGATGCAATGTGATGCGTGTGATGCCAATATCAGCAGTTGTTAATGTTAAAAAAGAGGGACCCGTGAGTGGGACAGCTAGCCCAGATATAACTGTAACAATTCATTTTAATCAGTCAAGATTTCACCCACAAATACTTCATCAACCAGTCAAACTGGCAATGTCAGTTTTGATCAGTTTTTTTCTCTTTCAGCTTCACTGAAGCAGGAATGTCCTCTTAAGAAACAACAGTATCAGTCATTTATTGAAATGCTTCGGAACTGCCTATGTTGTATTCAGTGTAGACTACAGCAGCTGTCTGTTAAGAGCAAATGCTGAAGTAGCATGGCATGTACAGTACAGCCTGAAGGCTGGGCTGGATGGCTCGATAAAGTGTGAGACTTGACATGGGAGACAGTGGTTGGCTTGTGGTTAGCTACAGCGTGCTAGACACCACGGTCACGATTTGTGAACCTTTACTAAATGGTTATTTTTTTAACCTAACACAGTCAGACCAGTAGAATTTTCTAAAATGCCATCAAAAATATTCCCTCTCAGTCATCACTGATGACCTGCTGGAGATGTGTGGTGGTGTTCTTTTATCTGCAGAGACTCTGCCCTTTTCTTTAAATGAAATGAAAGATAAAGCCACATGCCAATGTCTAGCGTAGGTGGGGACTGAAACACCTGAAAATGTAAACAAAATAACCACAAGTCCCATTACTGCAGAGACAGAGTCATAGAGGTTTGTAGTGTCACATGTAATGTCAAGAACTGTCAAACAATGTGATTGGATAGTTTGTTTCCAGGGTGAAATTTAGCACTTGCATTCATTGTACACAGATTAAATTATATATTTTACCTCTTTATTTATTTCTCTGTTCATTCATGAATGAAATTACAACAGTTCTTAAAGTGTGCAAGAAATTGTGTGATCACTTAATCATTCCTGTTGCTAAGGTATAAAAGCCAGCAACATGGTGCCTTTTGTCTGGAGACAACTGTCGAGCGAGCAGCCAAGCGTTAACTGAGTTTAACATTGGCTGCTCGACAAAGGTATTTATAAGCATTAAAACACAAACCTGAGCAGGTTGAACATTTGAGATCAGACCTTATGCCATTATTCTTCAAGCATCAGTGTATAACCAGCCCACTTTCCTCTCATCCCACATCACAACTGTGTAGATTTTCCCATAACTATATTGGCTTTCCAGGAATTGAATAATTCTTTCAAAGGATTCATGAAACATCTCTAAAGTCATTGCACTGGCCAGATGTAGAGACCCAGTCAGGGAGCTGTTTGTGGAAAGCGATACCATTACCGCAGATTAAAAGGCACTGAGTGGTATAATTAAGTCTCTGGGTAAGAAACCATGTTGCACAGTGCCGGTTACTGATTCATCTAAACTACTATGTTATCTGAACAAGCAACAAATGCTTTGACCCCGACACTGCTGATAGATCTCAATCTTTACAAGACCGTAGACTGTTCTGCAATTCTTTTTTTACATGTGGTTTATAAGTGTTGTCTTCTAAAATATCTATGCATGGCAAATAATGTAAATAATGAGCAGTGAAGGTATAATAAAAAGGCAAACGTTAAGGGAAGGTGTATTGGAGTGTGCCAGTTATGGTGTACTGTACATAAGACAGGTCTCCTTCACACCTAACCATCTACCTAACCTCCAAACCATACCAGACAGAGTACGTCTTGCATTGGCACTGAACATAATATACAGGTATACTAGACAGGAATGTACCGCAGGGATCTACGTTTGGTCCTCTGTAATTTATTAGGGATATTGATGATAATCAAGCATCATCATACGGCATCATGATACAGATCATATCATCATGCCTTGCTCAGCCTCTGTAATTAGAAGCATTTACTGAGCTGCAGTTGGATATTAAAAGGGTTCAGTTTCAGCTGGTGAGCTGTCCCTGAACCCTGACGAAAGAAAGTAAATGTGGTTCTCAGGAAACAGGAACAGACACCTGCATAACTGGCAAAATGTAACATCTCAAGGCTAGTTGATGGAGGTTGCTTCTTTTGTTACATATCTTATCATTTTAATGAGACGTTGTATTTTTTTAACTGCATGTATATATCCTTGAGACATTTAATAACAAATACTGCTTCCTCTGTCCTTGTCTGAACTCTTTAGACACTTTTTTTCATACAGCGCCCTGGGATTTGACTCTGGTAACAAATTTACGACACTTCACTGTGATTTGTATGCTGTGGTTGGATGGTCATCTCTTTATATGCAGAGATCAATTCACTGCCTGACATTCATTTATAAGGCCATCCTGAGGTTGTCTCCTTCTTACTTATCAGTCTTCATGGCTCCACTCTGTGAGCGTCCGTATGGTTTAAGTTCAAAAGACAGAGATTTTGACTGAACTGGGTAAAAGAGCATTAAGGTACACTGCTATCTGAAATGACTTACAAGAAGACTTGCAATGAAAAGAGTAACTGGTTCACCTCAGTGTGATGCTGCATATGGTCGAATCCTGTAATTGCATGCTGTCTTGGGTTGGTCTCACCTCAAAATGAGGTTGGAATCTCAGTGGAAGCTTTCCTGATTGAGGTGTTAATGTCTTTAAACATTTAACGCGTTCTGAATATAAACTTGTTCTCAGGCAAAGGAGGAGCCTTCAGGTGGCTTTCAGTATCTCTGGCCAAAAATATCTGCCGGTCATTAATATAAAGCCCTTCTTCAAGGGTGCTTCTTTTCATAGGTGTAGGAAGAATGTCCTTCCTTTTGTTCCTGTGATAGCAGAGTCAGGTCAGTCTCAGTTGTTTTAGTACTTCATTAAAAGTTCATTGTGCTGCACTCCATATCTGTCTCTTTTCACCTCTGATTGAATGGATTTGATGCCATTTTACTGATTATATATTTAATAAAAAATGCTCATTTGCAGTGTCAGTCATGGATCAGATTGAATATCATTTCTGATTAGTGGAGAAGTAAGGGTGTTTGCCTCTTGAAGCTCATACTGGTGGAACCCTTGTGTAGTAGCAGTTACAGTTTAGGATCTGAGCTGCTTCGCGGTGAGTCAGGGTCTTCAATTAGCTGGATTCTCTTGCCTGATTGCTATTTTTGTCTTCGTGTCAGCAAGTGTGTGAGAGAAGCAGAGGAAACACCTTCACACCTCAGTCTGCTCCTCTGGAAGCCTCTCATGACTAATAAGCCGAACAGCCAATGGATTAAACCATGTGAACTGCATGGATATGCACACTTCCACGCAATACAAGGCCACATATCAAAGAGCAAAGATCAAAGAGTTCCTTACACCTCCTGTGACACATTTGTCTGCTGAAATCACAGTGTCTGAGCTTCATCTTCACAAGTTACCAGATATTCTTTTTAAATCATACAAAATGTTGTCTCATGTTGTCATGTGTGCCAGAGTTTATCGAGCACATAAAGAAATATCTGGTTATTTAGATAGTAATACATTGCACTCAATTCAATGTTTGACTCCCTTCAATATGTGTAGTAGAGCGTGTATCATTTATATTTTGTTGTTTTATGTTATGCAGGCCTAATTCTGTTGCAAATGTGTGTGGTGAGGTATGAACTGTATGGTATGTGTGTACTCAGGTTTGGAAAGAAAAAAAAGAATACATCTGCATACAATGTGTAAAACAGTCCTGAAATTTAAACTTCAAAAGTGCAGTGTAAATAGCTCACATAGCGTGAACATGTGAGCGCTGGCTAAAGGCAAGAAAACCTCAAAGTGTAACTTGAATCGCTGAAATTCATAATTTGGTGACCTCCAGTGATTTAACTCCTCAGCCTGCTGCAGAGATGTCGACATGTACTCCAGGACAATGTGAATCCATCATGGACTGTGGTTTGGTTGTAGCTGCAATACAGCACACTTTGAAAACAAACCTGAGAATACACATAGATATATTTTCACAACTCTACACACATATTTTAAAATATTGGTCCAATATATTTTCAGTTGTTCAGTTTAGTCTTCCTCTCATACTAATACATTTGAATATAAACTTTACTTTAGTTTTACTTGAAACTTAAAAATACATTTAACAGCATTTTCATTGGTCACACCTAAAAGAGGGGGAGAACTCCATTCACAGGCTTCTGTTTGCAGTGAGAAATTGTAAAGCACAGTGGGATCAGATGCTTTTTTATAACACCATGACTTACAGTGGGGCCGTGTTTCTGTGTGTGTGTGCTGTGGCACATCGCACAAATTAAACCTGCACTGTGAGTGATTGAAATAATTGCAGACCTGTAACCCTGAAAAGCATTCAAATAATAGAATTTCAGGCTTTTTATTGAAGGTTGTCTGGCTATTTGCATTGTAACTATGTGTTTGGGTTTTTCATGTTATTTCGTCAGTTCAGCTCCTCCAACTCACAACAATACTTGTGATGAATTAAAATGCACATACCAGAGTCTTAAAATGTCTGTTTTCTTTTCTTCTTCACATTGAGGGCATAAATAAAGTCTAGTTTGATCTCACAAGAGGAAATAACCAAATCTGAAAAACTCCTGCTGGCAAAGAGCCACAGGTATCACCCTTTAGGGGGGTGTGCTGTGTTCAAAGGCTTCACTACGAGTGTACACTTTCACTTGAGCAATGACTAAAACCTCAAATAAAGCCCAACTTCTCTTCACGACCACGTCAGCTCTTTCACTCTGACACGAGCTGAAGAAATGCCACAGAAATTAGTCACCTGCATGTAGGCATGTTCATGGCATTTTCCCCCCACGCACATACTGCGCATAGGCACCTTGCTTGAGGAATCACAGATGGTTCACTCTGCTTCCTCCACAGTTTTCTCAGCAGTGTCGTGACCCTCTCTCTGGCTCAAGACTTGAGTTCTTATTAACACATTATGCTGTAATTTCTTGCACTTTTCTAACTACTGGCACATTAAATAATCATAATAATCACCATCCATGCATAGTCTAATAACCGTTTCAGAGGCATTTTGTTTAATAAATGATCTCAGCTGTTGAGTTTGTGTTGCCACATATGAAATGATAACCATATGGGCATCAATCTGCAAATATGCAGATGCATGCTTCCTCCGTTTGATGCCGCTTTGCTTAAATGCAGACAGCACTGCTGCTCTTTTTAGAATATCTCAATATAACAGACACAGGTAGCTTCATAGTGCAGGGTGAAATTATCTTTTCTTTATCCTCTGTGATGAGACTGAGAGAAATTTTTGATCTAGAGTGGCGAGATAATCATCCGTAGCTGCACCCTGATTTCCATCTCTATTCAACTCTCCCCTGGAAGCTCTATAAGCAGCCATCAACACTGGAACTAATCAGGGTTATTACTACTCTTCCCACTGAACGGCACACTTCTCCAGATGTGGGACTGGCTTCTCCGCCGCTGCTCTTCATGTTGACATTGTACGATACTTTGATTTATATCTGTTTGCAGATGATACAGTGCATTTTATTAAACATAAAAGTGGGCCACTTCTGACATATATTTTTAGCACAATTAACATTTTTCTCTGTTATTTAGTTTGATGAGCAAATTCATTACAGAGTAATTTCACCTTCAGTAAAGTCTGCCTCGCCTTGCTAACCCTCCTTATGACTTATGAAAAGCAGAGGGAGGAAAAAAGGGAACAAGCTGTTGCCATCTGACATCGTTTTACTCATGCTGTTTCCTTTTGAGGGTTGAAAAAATATAAATTTAATGAATATAATCCTTTTCAATTCACAAGCATTTTAGTCACAATCTGGACACACCAAATACCAAAGGTGACCGACGCTGTGGCTGTTTTTAGGGCCAAGTCCAGTCTCATGTCCGTCAAAGGACGTGTCAAGTAGAGTTCAAGTGCTCCAGGGCAAGTAAAATTACAGTCTTAAATCTGTCAGGTCAGTCTTGAGTCTGTCAGAGGAAGTTTTCACTTAAAGTCTCAAATCCTTTAGAACATGTCCAAGTCATGTCTCAAGTCTGTCCAGTCAAGTTTAAGTCAAGGCTCAGGTACTTCAAGAAAATTCAAATCACTTCTGTCTGTCAGCGTGTTACCCAGGGGGCATTTCAAGTCGAGTATCAGCCATTATTGTCTGTTAGAAGTCTAGATTCAAGACTCTCACCTCCTAATTGTTGTGGCCCAGGTTATTTACCCTACTTCTCTGATTCAGACTAGATTAACTCCATACAGTTATTGTGTTGGTGAGACTCTAACCGGATGTGATCTAGTTCAGTCGACCATCCATAGCTCAAGACGATGGTGGAACGATAAAGTTTCCACATTGTACTGCCTGGTGTGGCTCAGAAGTGCTGATCCACTGTTATATCTCATGTAGGTCATTGTGCTTCTCCTGCAGCCAAAACAGATGTTTGTGAGGGAGCTGTCACCGGCACTGTCACGAAAAGCTTAGGATTTCTCCCGCAGAGGTGCATTCATTCAGAATGCATCTGCCGGTAATTTGTCTTCCTCGAGATAAACGTCTTGGTAAACTTTTTGCCTCTTCAAAAAGGAGAACATGTGGCCCCGAAGTGCTGATGTTCAATCTGCTGTTGTCAGCTGTGTTGTACAACAGCTCTGCTGAAGTGAAGCATTTATTTGTGACCCTTCCATGTTCCACCTCATTACATCTACAATGTTGTTTTTTTCTCCACTTAGAGGACACTGCAGCTGGATACTGAGCTCGGCATATTTTGTATACTTGAGCACTTGTTAATTTGTTGTTATGCTCTTCCATGTGGAGCTAATGGTGGACAAAGAAAGGAATAATAAAAAAAAACAACAACAAGCAAATACAATTTGAGAGATCTTTATTTTTTTTCTTTTCCATTCCCAGCTGGTTCCCACCAAATACCTGACCACTCCTTTTTCATTTTCTCATTACTTTCATATATTACACTTTCACCTCTTATTCTGTGTCTTCTACATCAACCCCTGCTCCTTAAATTCCTCCGTGCAAATCTTCTTCTCCCCCCACCTCCTGTCTTCTTGAATCTCTGCTCCCCTTTGTCTCATTTCTACTCTCTTATCCTCCATCCTGCCTCTTTCCTATTTTCCTCTCAGATTTATTCTACCTGATCCATCTCTCCCTCTCTCTCTTTCATCATCTCCCTCCTCATCCTCTCATGTGATCTCTTCTTGAATTTCATCTCCTGTGCTCTTTCCCTCCAAGCTCCGGCGTTTAAACTCCACTCCTCACTCTCCTCTCCTCTCCTCTCCTCTCCTCTCCTCTCCTCTCCTCTCCTCTCCTCTCCTCTCCTCTCCTCCCTCTCCTCTCCTCTCCTCCTCTGCTGCCTGTGATAGATGGTGTGGGTCAGTGTGCAGCCTCTGACAGTGATAGCCTCTGTCACTGCTCAGTCTGTGGCTGTTAGCGTTATCTCCCTCCCCCTCCCACTTTTATCAGGCAGGCTTCTCAGCTCTTTGGCTCAGTGCTGCAGGAAGAGTGGGAGAAGAGTTTTTTTTTCTTTTCTTTTTTTTTTTTGCCTCTGGCTCGCTCCTGTCCTGAAGCAACAGGAGACTTGATATTGGTGGAGGGCACAGCAAGTGGTTGTGATGTTGGACTGTCTTTAAAGCTGCTTGCTGTCACACTTTTTTCACAATGCTTTTCCTGAAGTGATTCGCTATTTCCCCAGAACCTTTAACAAACCATGAACACAATGTTATCCAAAAGGGCTAGATGACCTCAGTAAAATGCAGTGAAACACAAACGGTCCAGGTCGATGTGAGAATCCTTGGATTTATGTGACACTTGTGGGGCTGTAGCCATTATTTTAGGAGTCCTCAGAATAGGCCAGAAAAAACTAAATGTTGACTTTAAAATGGTCTGAAGAACTAAGGGGAACATGAGCGCCGTCATCGAAACCCTGAAGCACAATTTTCTGATAACTCCTAGCACTTGCTGTTAAATTTCTAGTCTTGTTAGCATACCCAGAGACTCGCTCATTCTTTGTGTAAAAGCTACATGGCTGCGTGGCTGGTTCAGCTGCCTGTTGGATTTAAAGGTGAAAAAGTGCTGATGGCTCCGTCTGAAAGAAGCCCCATTCTCACCGTACTGCAAAGGTTCTGAAGTTTCTGATGACACAGAGTCAACATGCTGTTAACCCCGGCTAACATCAGGTCTGGTATCTCCCCAGGCAGCGCACAAACACAAGTTTAGATGCTCTGACTTTTCAGGGCTGCCAATCGGGAGCCAGTTTGAGACGGAGCCATTGTTTGGCTTTGGCTCAGGGTCAAAGAGAGAGCCGTGGACAAAAACTGACAACAGGCAAATACCACATCAAGTGTCTCTTCCCCCCGCTCCTCTGTGTCTAATGAAGAAGCTAAGCGTTTTGGAAGTGATTTTTGTTGTTGGTCTTTAATTTACTCTCTCCGCCATCTGCCCTTTCTGGAACCTCTGAAAGCTTTATCCCTGCCTGTGCTGGAAGAGCAGATTAGATTTTTGGTTGATGAAGTTGGAGTTTTTGCAGCTGGCACTGTTTCCGTAGTCTGTGCAGACACCGCTCATGCTAACTACTCAAGTCCTCTGTCTCTGCTAAAGAAAAACAGGAAACACACAACTTGCTTCACTTGCTGTGCACCCAGTGGTTTACTTGGTCCAGACCTCACAGGGACTCCTTTCAGAACACCAAATGTTCAAACTTGTGTGAGCTATCTAAACTTTTATTTCCATCAGTATGAGAGCGACAAAACAGACATTACTTTAAATGAAAATGCCACAGCCCATTACTTTAATGTGAGGTTACACAGTGGAAATAAAATGTGGATGAAGATATCTGCTGTGTAAGAATGCAGCACAGGAAGTTTGGGAGAGTAATGCAGACTGCTTACTGAAGAGACTAAATGTTTTGTGTTGGACGGAGGGAAGCAGGTAGCTGCCATAGGTTCGGTGTACAGTGATGAAGCAGCTGTCAATGTGTGTAATCAGCCATATACACCGTGGCCAGCCACCAGGGACACACAAACTCTGTTCTGTTGCCCACGGAGACACAACACACGAACACACACAAAAGGCAATTTTCTCATTTAGTATTCAGTAAGTCACTAAAGATATTCAGTGTTGTGATGCCCATCCTGTTTTATCATCACGTTATCCTCAACTAAAACGCGCACATTGTACCACAGAAAATCTGTTTTATATCGAAAGAAAATGTATTGCAATATATTGCCATATCAATATTTTTTCCCACTCCTACTACATGTCCACTTACAGTGAGACAACTAAGACCTATCTGGAAAAGGTATGATTTTTTTATTTATTATTATATTATTATTATTTTGTACCACTGTCTTCGAGGTCAGGATTGAACTTCCACACCTATTAATGAGTCCTTTTAGTTCTACAGGAATTAATTAAATGCTTTATAGGAAATGCTGGACAGTGTCAATAGAGGCATTCAAGGCACATCGATAGTAGATGGTTAATGATGAAAAAGTCAATGATAAAACTAGAATACATCAACATGAAGAACGGTATAAAGATAATCCTTCTATTTAAGTCCTTTTATACAGGACTGACTGTATCTCTGTCAGTCTCCAGCCTGCCATGCTGGCTTGTAAAAACTGTGTGCATGGCCTTGTATAAAAATACATATATGCTTTAGGACAGGTTCGGTTGAATAAGTCACCCAGAGTTATGAGCATATGGCTGCAGTGAAGTGAAATGCTCACAGGATGTGTGTGAGTTGTTTATGTATATGTGGCCGATGGCTCCATATGGAGAGGGGGATATCATAAATCCATTACTCGGGGGGTAGGGAGGTGCTGTGTGGGCTTCACGGCCCCTTCCCTCAGGGAATGATCGTAGAGCACACAGTAATAGTGGCTGGCATTGGGTAATTGTGCCCCAAAGGCACGTCATGTTTTTTCACTTCTGCACTGAAGAATCACACCAACACCCCACAGGCCTTTTAAAACGAGTGTGGCATAGATGGCAACTGCAGGCAGATAGAGAGAAAGAGATGACAAAGATAGAAAAATAGATACTGAGAATCTTGTGTCAGGTCAGGTTTGCAGTGAAAGTAAGAAGAAGCTCCCGTTTCAGCCTCCTAGTGGTAATTACAAGGAGGACATGACGGGATTTCTGTGCTCTGATATCTGCCCTTTTTCCAATAAGAACTTTACAAAACAATCAAAGTGTGTAATTTCCCTGGAGAATGGAGGACAGGTCACCTATACTTTTTAAACTCCACACACTTTTAAAAGGTCCACTTCAAAGTGCTAAAACCTCTGTCAGCTGTGTCATTCTCTTGCTGTCATGACTTTTGATGCTCTCATGGGAGGCCTTCAAAACAATATTAACCTTGCAATCAAAAGTAAGTGTAATATGACCACCTTATGTTTGGTTTTGTGAAATGGTGCTCTGCAGACTCCACTTAGGGCACAAGAATACTCTTTCCTGATTTTACTCTGATGACAATATGCAATACTATTTATCTCATTTAAAGATACAACCACTGAACAGCTGTGAAGAGGACAAAAACATCTTTTTGTCACTCAAAGATTCAGCATCAGTGTTTTGACTTATTTATGTGTTGTAATAGGAGATTGTGTTTTTTGGATGAAGGATAAATTCTTACACAAACATCTATCTATTTTATGAGATGTGAAAAGAATTGAAAATAATAAATGTGCTGGTATTGATGTAACGCTTCATTTTGTTATTTTCTAAAGGTTTAGTCATTTCTTGTAATAGCTGGGCACTGTTTTTAGCAAATGTTACTCGGGCTGGAGGAAACTGCATGTTGGAGACTATGGACATTTCCTATTTTCTTGTTAAATGTGAGAAATGAAAACACTGATTTCATTATTATGTGTAACTTGCTTAATAATCTATTGAATTAATACATGTAAAGAAATTATATTCACATTTCACTTTTTTTAAGACCCCCATGCAATCAAACCTACACCTTAATGTTGACAGTCCAAGAACATGAAGCGCTCAATTTAGACAAATTAAAAATGAAAACATGACTCAAAACTCAATGTGAACGTACAGGAGGAGACTCATATTAGCTGTATTTTGCTTTCATTCCATTTAGTCACAGTACTTTCAAGCCGTAGCAATGAGATGACATCCTTGTCCTCCTTTTCTGCCGGTATGACAAACTAAAAAGAATCAGAAGGAACAGACACACACACACACACACACACACACACACAGTGATCAAATCCATCCAAGTCATTTATTCTTTTGTGTGTATGCGAGCCGTTTGCAATCTTGAGTCCACAGGTGCCAGCCATAAATTTCCCCCCATTGATTTGTAGTATATATGGATTTTCTTTCCCCGCCCTAAAGCCCCTGACTAAAATAAGCTTTGTTTGGCAGCTCATGCACTTGTAAATCTCTCTGTGACATTTTGATAGCGCGTGACACACTGGGGGGAGAGCAAATATCATTAGAATGGGACAGGATTAAAATATGTCACTCAAAGAGTCTATTATCGACAAAACCAGTGTAAGACGCTCAGAGCCAGCGCTGATAGGAAGCCCGGCCAGAGGAGCCGCGGTAGGAGCAGGAAGGGAGGGGTGGAGTTTTAGGTAAAGAGAAGGAGGCACTGGGGGTGGGTGGGGGGGCGTGGGGGGCTGTCAGTCAGGACGTCCCCGGTAAACAGAGTGGTAAATATTTCAGCCGTCACGGCCAAGTGTAGGCAGCTGGTCCCCCTTTGCATGGCAATGAGAGGAAAGGAGGAGAGCCCGTCTCAATGGGGCCCTTCAACCCTGGGAAACCTCCACACACCCCCTCACACACCAGCTGATTGACGACCACAGGACACTGCAACTCTGTCCTTATTCCCAGAGTCAGACTCCGCTGCATCTCCATATAAACCTCTCACTGAGCAGCGGGAGTATCTTCAGCTCTTTCCTACTCTCAAATTTCATAAGTCTGACTTTATGTTCTATCGAGACCAAGCAGATGGTTAAATCCAGGCATTTTTCCTTATTTCCTCCTGAGGACTGCACTGGATGAGGATCCTGCAGGTCCTGTGGGACTCAGCACAAAGCTCGCCTGAGCAGGCAGTTTCAACTTTCCTGTGGGCAGCAGGGGGCAGTCAAAAAGCAATCCGCCGGATTTATAAGAAGAAAATTGTAGAAATGAGTTCCTTTATGTGTGTCAGTGGTCACTGTGTCTTGGAATAAGTGCTGGTTTATTGAGAATTAACACCCAACAATTAAACAAGTCCTTTTACATGGCTGTGAACTACGCTGAACCTGAGCATGCTCATTGGTGGAGCCATGGATACATATATAAGGTACGGTAATGACCAGCATGTGTTATTGTTTCTCATTGTTTCTCAGTTGAACCATATAAAGCGTCAGATCAAGACTGAATCAGTTTCATTGTTCAGAATTTCTGCAAAAATCTTCCACATTAGAGCATTACGAGAGGAGGCAGCTACATGACAATAACAGGAAGTAATTGTGATTAGACAGATTTAATCTCAGTTAACAGCAGGCTTTCTCTCCATTCATAATTAGTCAGACAGAAAAGCAAACCTGTTTCTGCTGCTGAGGTTTACATTTTTTGTTTACTTGGTGAGTTAATGTTGCTCTTTGAGCTGAATTGACAGCTGCCATGAAAACACTCTTCCAATTATTTTCTAGATGTCATTTTCTTTATGGTGGTCATGTAAAGTTTCACTGTTCAACTTTAATAAAAAGTTCCTTTCTCTGGCTTTGTTCTCTTAGTTTATTTTTCCAGTGTTGTAGGAACCTGCGTTTCAACCTGAGCACGGGCTTTGTCAGCGCTCTACAAGTCTCAGCGCCACACCACTCGTGATCAATGCAGCTCTTTTTCTAAACTCCTCTACACAGACTCCTTGTTTGTTTGGTTCTCTGTGTTTGGTCTTACTGTAATAGCCTGGATTCAGAGTCCTTATCTCTGTGCTGGAGCAGAGCAGGTTAACGTCGTTCCTCTCTGAACTCACAAACAAACACACACACACGCTATTCACTGTAGATCTGCGGTGCATGACGGTGAAATAGATCCGCCTCACAGCGGCCTCACAAAGGGGGCAGTGAGGTGTGTTTGTTACTGTGTGTGTGTGTGTGTGTGTGTGTGTGTGTGTGCCATCATTCTGGTTTCTCTCCCCACCTGAAACCTGATTTGAAACCTCATGAGTGTCGGTTAAAGGAGGGTCTGAGATAGACTGAAGAAACTGAAAAGTTCATGTTAAATTAAAAGACTTTGAGGCGTGTCGCATCGTTTTTAAGATGAAGTCTGAGTTCAACAGGAGCAATCACTGTTTTGTGCTCTCAGGGAGACTCCTGGCTTGCTTCACTCATGCACATCAGAGACTTTAATATATTGGGTGCAACGTGTGTTTTATTTTGGTGGGTTTTATTTCATAGTTGATATTTGGATCAGTTTACCAGATGTGTGTGTTTAACTCAACCTGAGAAAACTGTTGTATAATGTTGCCTGTGGCTCTGGGTGAGCTTCGTCAGCCTGATTATGTCACAGTGATGTCATCGGGCTGATCTGAGCTTCGGCTTGGAGACTTTAAACTACAAACGGAGAGCTTCTGTTACAAACTGGGCGTGTAAACTTTGAAAGTCGTGGGCACTGACAAGACAGGGAGGGTCTAATTAGGAGCTGTTGAGTTTCATTATACTAAGTGTAGGATCCCCACACACTTTGACAACATGAGAACAAATAACTTGAGCGGTCACACTTCATTGTGTCCCGTTAAACCGTCTCCTTAACAAATGCCTGATAGTTAAAAAAAGGAACTCAAAAATGTAAGTTAAATTGAAACATTATGAAATGTATGTGTTTATGGATACACACAATTTATGTACACACTGTTCAGTTCTATCCAGGAAGTTGCTTTGTTACAAGAAGAATAAAAATAAAAAGCCAAAGTTAGTGAGATCAGGTATGTGGTAGTAAAGGTTAAGGGGAGGAGTTATGAAATAAGAGCAGTAAGTCACAAGTGTAGCTAGCGTAGTGTATTTCTGAGTGAGTGTGTATGTGTGTGTGTGCATGGCTGCTGAACAAGTGTAGACACAAAACCTGAGTCCCAGCTCATTTAAGGGCTGATTGTGTGTGACAGGCTTCCTCCGCCGTCCATAAGTGAATTACAGTGATTCATCCCCGACCCAAAATAGTCAGGAGCGTTCGAAAAACCCCAGGAACACAACCTGTGAAATCTCATTTCAGTGCCTGAAATAGTCTGAGGAGGAATTTAGTGTCTGCTCGCTCCACACACAGTTTTGTTCTCACAAACTATTTCATACTGCTCTGAACGTTTTGACGTGTAATGGCGTGAAGGCACTTTTTGAATCTCACACTGTCACATAGGCACACAGTCTGCTTATTCCACTATTAGTTTTTCTCACACTCTTCCTTCCTGTCTGTTACAGAGACGTACTTTAAATAGGCTTTTGAAGGCTCATCCTAATAATGTCACTTATCAATCTGAATGTAGTTCTTAATTATATTAATTAGTTATTTGTTCACTCATCTCCATAACCTGCGTATTACTTGACTCACACAGCAGACCAAAGATAGAAAACCTCAATAAAATAGTCTTATTCTCTTAAACTCTCTCACATTTGGATTTTTATAGCCTTTGTTGATTTTATTTGTCTGGGATCCAAGAAGTGCTGAAGCCCTGTTTACTTTGTCACTTTACCTCAGTCTGCCGTGTCTCCTCCTGTCTCTTCCCTTTCTTTGTTTTCAAATTCTTAGTTTCTTTTTTTGTTTGTCTGTTAGTTTGTTTTTTTCCAGAAGAGGAGTTTTTTTGGAGGAAGATTACGGTTAATGCAAATAAACTGTGATTAAGTTTAGGGTAAGATGGATGACTAAAGGCCTGTTTTAATCACACGTGTGCAGTAACGTAGGGGACGCTGGGCTGATGTTAGGGGGCTCGCAGGCTGTGTGAGTCTCTCAAAGCTCGGCCGGTGTTTTGGTTCGTGCTCCTGCAGCAGCAGGCGAAAGCGCTGAATGAAGGTTAATCACTGTGAAACAGCTGAGCCAACCACAGCCGTGCATGACAACAGCAACACAAAGGAGGGAACCATGTTGTTGTCAGAGCGGTGCAGAGCGGCTTGACGTGACCACGGGCAGGTGGCGTGTTTAGTTAACCAGTACAGCCACCAAAGGAGGTGATGACTTAAAAACCACGTATGATCACATCAATCTAGAGACATCTCGTTTTTAATTCTACTGTCTTTCACATTGTGAGTGTAATGTCATTAACAGTTATGAATTAATGTAATGGAAATCATATTTTAAAATGTGACACAGGGTCTGCTTTGCACTTACCGAATAAAACAGGAAACGCTGAGGTCTTTTATTTTAAGTTGGAAAGGAGTTTATGGGTGACGGATAGAGCATAGATGGGGACAATTCAGCACAATTCAGATACATTTTGACGAGAAGCAGGATGTGAAGACCGGGCTGATAAACGTATATATTTGATAGTGGACTGAGTGTCACCGGGGAAGGTTTGACCGAACGCAGCACCGATGTACAGTCGAGCGTGGACCTGTTGTTGAGTTGTCGCCAGCCTGATCGAGGCGTCTGTACGTGTGAGGCTTTATCAGACTGTGAGGTCATGTGAAGATGACGCGTCGCCACGTCGTCCCATGAGGTCGTTCTCACAAACGGGTATTATGCTGAGTAATTGCTGCCCTTTGTGTGTGTGTGTGGAAATGTGTGGACACCCACAAGCACCTTATTTTGGTTGTGATGTACATGAATGCATTAGCGCGTGTGCGTGTCTGTAAGTGTGCATGTGTTTGCATTGGGAAGTGATTAATGATATGCATGCGACACAAACAGGCTCGTGGTGTAATTCTGCTCCCATACATCATTAATGACGCCGTAATGGATAGAATCATTTTCACGCCGCTCCCCCACTCAACAGCACTTAACCTGCAGCTGATCGGGGATCTGCTCTCTATCGACGTGGAGGCAGCCATGAAAGAGACGCATTACCTATGACGACGCACGGGGTGGTTGTAAACCTAATCGAATTAGAAAGTGTCGTTCAAAATGTCTTCAGTAGCGCGGCTTAGATTTCAGCGCAAGTGGTGATTTTTTTTTTTTTTTCTGTCTGTGATGGATCATTTCAGGTGAAGCATTTACAACAATTAGACGGGCCTGACATTCTCCTGATTGAATCATCAGTACGAACAATGTGCCACTGCGTCAGAAATGGCCTTCAGTCAAATAAAATCATCGATATACAACTCGAGTTTGGATTATAAATCAATTGTAGATGAGTTGATGTGGTGTGGTGGAGTGTTTTGTCACTGACGGCGTTGGCAATGAGCTCCATGTGTGCCAGAGCTCAGACACAAAGCTGGATCACGTAGAACCCACAGCCATGATGTTCAGACGGGTGACAAATAAGAAGTAAGGTCTTAGCATAGATAATGGGACTCATGCATTACACATTAGTTCCTCAGGGAGTTTTGTCCCAACCAATCAGCAGTGAGTGACATGTTCGTCCCACTGATGTCATTCTCGGTCACTGTGAAAGCTTTCCACATGTCCACTTGTCCAGCACTAACCCTAAAGGTCTAATCCACAGTGTCATGTACCCACTGTAGGACCCTCGCTCTCACCCTTACAGATGAAGTGTTGTCCCGCTACGTTAGGGATGGTGGGCATTGTGTTTCGTTTATTCCGATTGCGTTTTGGTTGCAGATGTTCCCCTGTGGTTTGCCCTCCTCGGCCTCTCTCTGCAGAACTTGGGTCAACCGGAGGGTTAAGCTCACTCTGCTGGTCTGTGAGCAGCTCCAAAGAAACTTGCAGTAGTCAGCTGGCTTTTCTTTCTGCTCTAGTGTCCTTTTTTTTCTTTTTCTTTGTTTGTCCGTAGTTCAGTTTCTCTTTTAGTGAAGGCACATTAATGTATTTAATTTTTTTATCCATGTACCAATGTGTCATATTCCTGCCTGTTTTTATCAGAGGTATTATGATATACTATTTGAATAGATTTTTAGGGGACAGGTTGCCCTAGTATGTGAACTGTCATGGTGGGACACACGTCATCGTTCCAAAGATTCTCCCTCATTTGGTATTTTTATGATGGTGATAGACGAGCGCTGTCTAAAATCTCCCATAGGTGCTCAGTTGGGTTGAGATATGCTGAGCATGAAGGCCTTCTGCATTCATTATGTCACCCGTTCACTGAGTATTTGACCTAAACCTACCACCTGTGTGTATGTGTCTCTATACGGCGGCATGGTCCCCTCCACCGCTGTCTCTAAAATATATGCAGGAGATCATGTACAAGAATTAGGAATATCTTGCATTGAGATATATAATCAGTAGTAATAGATCCTTTGGTGAACTGTGATGAGAAGTGGCATTAAATATAAATTGTGGGCCGTGGCAGGCTTATTGCAATGCACTGTGAGAGCAGGGTGGTTAGAAAAACAGATCTGTGCAGCGCTCTAGTACAAATCAATCCTAACAAGTTCTTCAAATACCATTTCATCCTCCCTTGTGGATGTATATTTTTACATTTTGGAGAAGTAATAAATGAACTGTCTTTAGTCCAGCTGAAGCAAGCGCATTGAATTTCCATCATTTGGACTTCCAGAGGTTTGTGTAAAATGTATTTTACAGTTGGATGGAACAGAGCTGAAATGACATTTGAGAGCAGCCAGTTGCATATGATGTCCTCTTTCAGTTTTAATCCCCTTCCCTTTGTACAAACACATAGCTTTTCTGATTAACTCATTTTCATCTGAATGTGATCTGGCTTGATTTGATTTGCTTTCCAAAGCAATTGCCTTTCATATTAATGCGATTACGTCGTAGAACAAAGCAGCCATTATGCAGAGACTTATGGCGCGAGTGGAAAAAAGGACCATCACATTGCCATCAGTAACATCCCTACCAAGAGATATGGGTATTAGGAAGGAGAGATAACACTCTCGTACACACACACACACACAGGCACATGCATCATGACTCTAATCTTACTTTGCTCTCTCCTCTGGCTGTGGGCAGAGAACTGCTGTGACTGCAGCCGTGAGTGTTAGAAGTGAGAATCCGATGAAGCCGAGGATCTGTTTGTCATTATCAGCCCATTAATGTGTTTGTAAAAGCACTTGTGCTGTTTGCTCCGTATGTGGCAAGACTGTAATCTGAAGTTACACATGTCATAAATTCTCATCTTGGTGAAATCCAATTAAGACTGTATTTAACTTTGGATCCACTTCCACACAGCCATCGGCTGTTGTGTATGGAATAATTGCTCTCCGTTTCTCTGTGTTTATTATTTCATTTTGCACTCAAGAACAGAGCAGTGTGCAGCTGGAGCTGCTCAGCTCCTACACTGTACAGTTAACTGTACAATAAACCCAATAATAGACATGTTCAATTACACTCACGGTGCTTTAGAGGCTCAAGTGTTCCAGTGCTGTAAACAATGCTGATGTGTGTTTGCTGTCTGCACCTCGCACTGATCCAGACAGCAGAGCCTCCTATGAGAATGACATGGTCACTGTCAGCCGCTCTGCCTGTCTGACACTTGAGTCTGCAGAAAGATGACATGACAACAGCCTACTGACCAGATGAACATGAAATTAACTATGGACATTGATGTTCCCCACATGATGATTCCTAATTCCTTTGGTGACCTTTTTGTTTGTGCTGCGTCTTCATCAGGCACCACAAGAATAATCAAAGTCTTATGGGGAGAACAAGAGGAGGAACCCTTTCCCTTTTTGATCGTTTAATATTTAACAGCAGGACCAAATGTCAGCTTAATGGACACATTTTTATGAAATTGCTGGTGCCAATTTTGAAGACCCCATGGCCCTTTCTCTCATGCTATTAATTCACATTTCTTAAAACACTTGAAGAGCCATTTTCATTTTCAGTTTTTAGAAACCTGCTGGGATGTAATTTAGCCTATTCTCTTTGGCATGGGCCCTGCTCACTTTGACTCTTTACTGAACTTCCTATTTGCATCTGGCAGTAGTACAG
>JAOXYL010000043.1:24031786-24043449 GCA_028564955.1 Terapon puta
GTGTGTGTGTGTGTGTGTGTGTTTGCCACCCACCACAGTGCCTAGTTAAAGTCACTGCTGAATTCTACCTGCATTTGGCGGGTGGGTGGGTGCTAATGTCAAGCCCTAATCCCGTCACACATCTGCAGTCTGCCTCACTAATGTCATTTTCAGTCTGCATGGACGTTTCAGCAGAGGTGCTGAGGAACCACATGACATTTCCCATGATGATCAGAGGGTTAAAAATGTTTTCCTGTCTTAAAAAAATGTTAGCCTATAAATCTTTTTGTTGATTGTTAATGTTACTTCATTTCCTGGTAGACAAAATATTGTTTGATTAATAGTCTGATACAAAGATAGGTACACTACTGCATCTTCTTTATTAAGAAATTCCACCCCTCTATAAGGTGAATGACCTTCGGATAAATGGGGTAAATATCAGCCTTCTATTAATAATGTCATATCAGATGTTGCCCAGTGAGAGTGGTCGGCCTTTGGTGTAACAGGGATGGCGGCTTGAGGATCTGTTTTACTATGTCAGTGGGATCATCAATAAGAGGAGCTTAACCTGTATTGATTTCACTGTGACCTTTTGATTCAATTTAATGAAAGGATGCATCACATGTTTTGTAAATGTATCTATCAGTATTTCTCTGGTGTCAGTTATCTCGGTGTCAGCAGGGGCACTTTGGAGGACATAAAAACAAATTCTAAATATTTTCAATGCTATCTACCTACCTCCTATATATATTTAAGTTATTCATGTATTCTAGCCAATGATCATCAGTTCTGTGTTTTATGTATCTATATATCTTTACAGCTTCTTTCCAGTGTGAGAAATGTTTAACCTTTAAGTTGAGAGGACTGGTGATTTTAGGGCTATTTTTAGCATGTTCTGACATTCAATTGGTCAAAGTTAAAGGTTTTGAAACAAAATATTGGCTTGGTAGCTTCAGTTCAGCAATATTATCCATGAAAATCCATTTTGGTAGACCTCCAGTGTGTACTTGCATGTGTGTGGATGTGGTGTGTCACGAAATGGAATGTGGCACGGAGCAGAAAAGGATTCATTTCTTAGCCCTCAGTGGACAGCAGGAGAGGCAGTGAGTGATTAAAGGATGGCTCAGAGAGTTGTGAGGAAATGAGAAAGCGTATGACTCAATCTGAACAACAGAGACACTATTTTGTTCGCTTAGAGAAAGCACCAGAAATTACCAAGAAAGTGAAAGTCACAGGGCAGATGTCGACACGCCGACAATGCCATGGGCTCACGTGTGTCACGACCTTGGATGCACATCATGCACTTTTGCTTTTAGTGTTCACGGCATTTTCAAATGTGAAACCTTTCATAAGGCTTGTAAAATAAAGAAGCCAAGGACGCTGTGACACTGTACAGAGAAACAGAGAAAGCTCGACTGTTTGTTGCATTTTAAAGGTTTTAAACCAACTCAGCTCTTCTTTATACAGCATGGGACATAACCTAACTGTGAATGTGCATGTCAGTGCTGTTTTTCAGATTTCAGTACAGAATATGTCAAAATCGGCTTTTTTAGACCAAATACATCATAAGGCCTGGTCCGTTTCAGAAGCTCTATACATTTGTATGAATATTATTTTACCTTACCAGTCAGCTGGTACCAAGCACCTAAAGACAGCCAGTGATTGTGAAACATGAATAAAGCAGCTAATGCAAATCAACCAATGCAAACAGTTATCCAAACCTGAAGTCAGTGCTTCGTACCATGAACTGTGTGCCACGTGTAATCACTGTCAGTATTTAAGTTACTATGTGACCTGTATAATCTAATAATATCTAACTTATGTTGTCTCTTTTGAGTCATCCTTTAAAGGATCCAGCTCTTAATTTACACACAGCTGATGTGTTTGTTTAAGAGTCCTGTGATACGCTGTCCAGAGTGTGCCCTGACTCTGGCACAATGCATGCTGGGATGCGATCCAGCATAAGTGGAGATATAGAAACCGAGGAAACTGTATCTGCTGTCTGTCTACTTTGCCAATCATGGTTCTGCAGAGACTGCCTCACTGCTGCTTGAACAAACAAAGATGATCTTGTCTAGTCTGCATTTGACAAGAACTGCCAACTCACAGCACGCACAGATTTCTTTTTGTATTATCGTGTTGGACTCTTGGGAATGCATCCCTGCATGAAGCACGTTTTTTCCCCGTTTTCTTCCCAGAGAGTTCTTTTTGTAGCTTACAGTTTTCTCAAATCCCGAGTCCTGGCTGAAATTTGAGGTCTGCAGTTGTGGCAGGGACAATGGTAGCTGTCAGCAAGCTATGACTAGTGGGTGTGTGTTGTAAAGGTCCCTGTCATGGGGAGTTGTGTGTCTTGTATCTGTCCCAACACGTTAAGTGTAACCAATATATTAGTTTGGCATGCACGCACGCACAAGTACATGTGCTTATTTTAATATGTGCATTTTATTGGAATAACAAGTTGATGTCCATCATAGATATCAGTGATATCAGAATCACACCTCAGTCCAGAGATGTTTGAGATCATTCAGGAACAGAAACATGACATATCGTTTGTCCAGAGTCCTCAACACATTTTTAATTATCTTTAATCTCTGCACATCTGGTGATTTAGATGAATTAGCCTCATTAGCCTTCTTCCCAGCTCTGTGTGACTGTGCACAGTTTGACTGACATCTTCTCACATCCAGTTCTACACCAAAACTTGCATCAGTGCACTCCATAGTCCACACTTATGTGTATGTCATGTCTGTAATCTTTATACTATGTTGTCATGTTTATGCTATGTTTATGTAAGTTATGTCATCTATTTATCTTTATTCTATTCTTTGCCCCTAAGTACGAGAGGGTTCTGTAAAAAACGGAGTCAAATCCCTTGTATGTGCACATACTCTCACTCTCTCACTCTGTTAGCTGTGGTGAACCTGTTGGTGGTCGTTGGTATTGATAGGGGGAGTCTGTAGATTTTATGCACACCTCTGTCTGATGTTAAATCAGCCAGGATAACTGGAACGACCTGAGTGGATGTGCAGGGCCTCAATAACCAAATTTAATGAGTCCCAACCAGAAATGTGTGTTTATGTTATGTGTAGATTTTTTTTTCATTCTAACCCAATCCAATCTTGATATTGGCTTTCAAAGGCCATTTTCACTTGGGCTCTACCCACATGTCTCTGCACTGGCCTCAGAGTGGCTGGGCCATTGTTATGTTAATTACACTGAAGGCAGTAAGCAAGCCAACTGAGTATGTGTCAACTGACAGCGAGGGAAACGGGACAATTCTTTCGTTCCGAGCTTCCACTCTACATCATTTTGCAACTTTAATCACAGTCTGCTCAGTTCCGTCTGACACACTGATTGTGAGGGAAGGGTAAAAAAAAAAAAAAAGACCACACTGATGCACAGTCCGAAAAAGTGACGAAAGAAAGAAGGAATACTCATAAACCCTCCTGACTTTTTAGTCCGTTTGTTGGCAGCCAGCTGTGGTTGAGGAAGATGAATGTGAACGCTGTGTCTCTCCCTGCAAGCCTCTGCCTGACTGGACCACATTGTTGCTAAACTAAGGGATTTCCAAGCTGCCTCCATAAGGAGCACTGAGGAATCCTAAAGCAAAACTAATGCATTCGCTTCTCTTCACACTCATATGCGCACGCACCTGGGTGCACACATATACACACTTTAGACAGCACTGGCGCACCCACATGGTGAAATGTCACACCAGAAAATGGCACATACACTGGTGCAACCACGCACTGGTCCCTCGTGACGGAGTGTGGGTGGCTGACTGAGGGAGAGAATTAATTTTTTGTGTGCATGTGTGCGAAGATGTGTAGGGAGCAGTGCGTGGTGTTCACCACATGGGGCGCCGTGTGGGCAGGAACAGGCTGAGGAGAGACGGCAGCGAGGCGCTCTGTGCTGGCGTAGAGGTCGCTTCACCTGCGGGGAGCCGCGCAGCACGTTTGGGAAGTTTTCATACGGTGTTTGTTGTTTTTGGACGGAGGCAGGGAAAACAATTAACAAACGTGCGTGGTCATGACACGTTCACCTCGTTAATGATCAGTGTAATTATTAGGGATTAGTGGATCACCGTTCTATCTTTACAAGTCAAATCACCCTGACAATCAAACAGTTCTCATTGATGTATTTATGTGTTAATGATGTGTGAAGCTGGGAGAGGGAACACACCAAATACACACTGCACCATGGGTACACCTCTGAAAAGATGGAGCTCTGTTAAGCAGTATTGCTGCTTTACTGCTGCTTTCAGTTAAAGGGACAGCTGATTGCTGTTCTAGTCCGTATACAGGATAAGGTCAGACATAAGCAACAGTGACTAGTAAGACCTCAAAGACACAGCTGTGGTTTGATTAACAACAGCCAGTCACTGACGTTTGAGCCAATCACAAGCTTGTGAAATGCTTAGACAGTCAAAATTAGCTGTTGGCTTTCGTATCTGTCTTCAGTGATTCCAGAACAAATTTTAAAAAATCAACTCAGCAGCACATTTACCACCTTAGTGCTAATCTTTTGAACTAATGTAGAACTAGTCAGAAATTTCCTTTCTTTCATAAGCATGAAGGTTTCACGTTGTTTGTACTGAGCTGTTGTTCTCATTAAAAGTCTCTGTGTGAACAGGTTATTTTAACACCATGTCAGCTCTTGGGCTCTCCAACTGATCTGCTGCCTTCATCTCTTCTGTGGATATCATGGGGGTCAGTGTGAGACAGCGGGGGAAGAAACTAAATGCAGACAGCCCAGGCAGACAGGGAGCGGTCAGCGAGTTATTGACAAAGCAAAGATACATTAGCCGACCGATGTGGACAGCGAATCCGAACAGAAGTGACCGAGAATCCACCAGTAACAAGAGTGGGTCAGGAAGAAAGTGCGAGCAGGCGCAGTTTCCACGTTTCAAGATGTAGGGTGCAGGGTTCAGGTTCCCGGCTTCAAAAACTGCAAAGCAAGGGTTCAACATAATGGAGTAACTCACTGCATAGTCCAATATGTAGTGAGTTTGCCATTTTGCTATGCTGCCTGAAAGTATAGAATTATTATAGCCTGTATAGTGGACTTAATGTATCCCACAATTCACTGTAAAGAGTAGTGTACAACCAATGGTCACTAACCATGCTCCAAATACTATCATGCATTTCAATGAAAGTAAATGTCAAACAGAAAAGAAAAAAGTCCATCACAGCAGAGATATCCATTAATTACTCTGTAGTTGTGAGGAAAAATATGCTCAGTATAAATATATTCATTGTAAAAATGCATGTCAGTATTTGTTGTGGATGGTCCTCCAACCAACATTGAGCTGTTTTAATTGGCCGTCAGCGGTGACATAATTAATGGCAACGAGAAATTGACCTGAGTAGTGCTCTAAAGTGTTTTTTCCTTTCGCCACTGAGCTCTCTATAAGGTCCTCTCCATAGAGTGATTGCGTTGATTTGAGACATGGACGAGACTTTTTTCAGGGCGGTCATTTTGAGCTGTCAAAGGAGGGAAGGCACAAGTGTAATTGATGACATTAATGGTGGCTGTTTTCCATTTTGGTGAGCAAGGTTCAGGGTTTTGTTTAGTACAGGCTGGCTCACACTAAGCCATTGCTAGTTTTAGTAGTTCCACCTGTGATACACCTGCCGATGCTCTAATATGTCAAAACGCCTGCTGTGAAAAGGCTCTATTTGGCCAGGGGAAGTGGAACAGTGGCTGAAAAGATGCACAGATGGCCAGAATGTGACAATGATGGTATAAAGTATGATAATGTACATTAGTACATCTTGTCAAAATACAGTGATCTAGCTGCAGTATAGACATGGATAATGCAAGATATATTCATGTGCCATGTTTTATGTTAAGACTCGTTCTCACAAAACGTCACATCCAGGACGCAATATAGAAATCGCAGAAAAGCCCCTTTAACCTGGCCCCATTTATTTATTTTACTTTGAGTGAACCTACACTGTTTCCAGCAGGAGTTGAAAGTAGCAGAGCAGCCACAAAACCATCTGCAGCGTGAAGGTGCCTGGGGCGTTTGGCAACATCTGTCTCAGCTGACTATTTTTCGTGGGGTTGTTTTGGCTGATAAGACAACAAAGATTTTCCATAAAAATCATCTCTGTAGTGGAACGTTGATGCAAATATACACCAGAGAATAATGCGACTATTGAGATATGTTCACGCTGTTGTTTGTTTTTTTTTTCCCTGTTCTGCATAAGTGATGTATTTTCCATCAAAATGTGCAACCTGTCCTCTCGGAGTAGATCCAATTCAAACACACAAGACATCACACATACTAATGTAAGCAGCTGAACTCACCCTTTCAGTGATAGTAGTGCATCTGATATCTACTGATGGTAAAGGTCCATGAATATGCATCATGCACAAAAAGTGCTGCAGATTTGAATTCAAGCAGTTTCATTGGGGAAGGATCTAAAAAACTGGGCAATTGAAGACGGTGACACATATCGAGCTATTTTGTGCAGCAAAAATCCATTGCTCTGCATATACCCTTCATAATGCCATATGGATAGGATTAATGAAAGAACATACACTGGAATGTTTTTTTGACACATGGATGGATTATTGTGGAATTTTATGAAGGTATTCATGGTGCCAAGAAGATGATGATTTGGTGATCTTGTGACTTTTCCTGTAATGCCCCTGGGAGGCCCTGTGAAATATCTCAACGTCTGGGCCACTGGTTGAATCATTATGTAATTCAGTACAGTCATTTCCCACACCATGAATCCTCATGGCTTTGGTGATCCCCTGGCTTTTTTTTTGGAGCATCAACATGAGGTTGGCATTTGTGATTTTAAGTAAAAGGTCTTGACAACTACTGGAAGAATTCCATGTCCATATTCCCCTGAGGAGGAAGTAGAATAATATTGGTGATCCAGCACCATCATACGGTCAACGTTGCTATTTATCCAATACTTTCTGACCGAATCCCTGCAAAACTGAACACAGTCCCATCAGTTTGAGCTCTACTTTGGGTTATAACTTATCAGCTAACGTTAACTAACTAAGACCACGACCATGGTCAACAACAAAATGGAGCATATCAACATTGTCATGTTAGCACTTAGCACTGGGACTACATCCTCACAGAGCTGCTAGCATGGCTTGAGACTCTTTTTAGAATACGGGTCTCAGAGCAAAGTGCACTGACATTTTAGTCGGTGGCATTTTTGCGTAGCCTACAGTAACTGTTTTTCTAAAATGATAATACGAAGGGCCCGGCCGAGACGTGTGGTGACTAAATCAAGCACCGGCAGCCTGGGGTTAAGGCTGCAGTGTTTATTCAGCAGTCGACGCTCCCAGCCACTACAGAAGTGAACAACTTAGCATTTTAAAAAGTTCAAGTCAGTGACCTCGCTGCTCGTGAAGTTTTTGGCCTTTACCGCCTCCACCTGTTCCCTGTCAAAGGACTCGCTGGAACTTAAAGTCGGTGTGAAACGTGCTGAGGAATTGTCTGCCTCCTTCCTCGAGGCTGCCGTCAATGGATGGCCTATCTCTTGTCCCCCTCCACGCAGCCCGAGGGCTTATTAAACATTCATGCTTTAATTAAGCAATTTTACCTCCGCTACTTACCGGCCGATGATAAAAGCAGTGCTCCAGGACGAGCAAGGCAGCGGCCGTGTAAATGTGTATGTGTGTAGAAGTGTCCATTGTTGGGGGGCCATTCATTTTCTGCCGTAAAGAAGAAGTGCGAGGATTAGAGAGAAGACAAGCTGAACTTTTCTCCCTGCACCTCATCAGTCATGTGTGACTGCAGCCGAATGGTCATTGGATGATGTCAGGACGTGATGGGGATCTGTCCGTTCTCTGACAGGCGGCCCGTCACCGCTCAGCTGTCCACTCTCACTCTGTCTTTTCTCTATTTTACACCTGAGCACACACTTTTTATTTAGATGGGGGAGGGAGGGGGTACAGTCTAGAAGACACCTTTTTTTCTCTCTCAGTAAAGGACCCTGTTATTGAGACTGCGTCGTATCTTCGAAGGGTGAAATTGTGTGTGCGCGTGTGAGATAGTGAGACAATGGAGTGTGTTTTCCAGTTGCCAGTCTCCTCGGCTGGGAGGACATTTAATGCTTGTCTCACTGTCGGTCCTCACGTTTGATGACTTGGACAATAAAGATGAATTACTTTGAGCACACTGAAATGCACAAGTTTATTGCTGCCATGTGCCAGAGCTGGTAGGAAAACTGTCTTATATACTGTATATATGTGCGAGTGTGTGTGTGTGTGTGTGTGTGTGTTGTTGCATCTGCGTGCCTCTGTGTCCTTGTTAAGAGCAGGCGGTGGCTCTGCGGGACGGCTGTAAAGGCTGCTCTCCTTGGCAGTATCACCTGGAATGACACCCAGAGGTGACACACTGTCAGAGCACACACACCCACACAAGACATAGGGCGCACACACACACACTCTCGCGCACACGCCGCACACACACACACACACACACACACACACAGATACAAACCCCACATTAAGCTGAGCGGATCTCGGCCAAAGCCTGCCAGGTCCAAGAAAAGAACTCATTAGTGGAGACATGTTTCATGTTCTTTTCTAACAACACACAAGCAGGAAGTATACACACCGACACACACCCATCACACCTTTTTCTAAAGATCCTACATTAATGGATCACTGTCTAAAGCTGAAGTCCACCTTAAATCACATTAATGCTGTTAAAATAAGGGATGTATATGGTAGTCCGGGCTGTCTTTTTGGATATTCCCTTCATAACCAACCACAGGCAGTGAAACCTGTCTCTGAGGCTCAGTATTTCTTACACAGCTGCTCTGGAGTTTAATTGCATTTTCTTCTATCTGAAACATCAGCAGAGGTCACTTTGTAATCTCAGTCCCTGCAAACTGAAGCTTCTTATGAGGGCCATCTCCTGAGGTGTTCAGATTTAAACAAGTCGGACTGAAGTGAATGTTAAAGCCGGACTATTTTTGTGTGTGTGTGTGTGTGTGTGTGTATAATGACTACAGAGCAATGCTGCACAACAGGCACCTAGTAGAGCGTCCTGTGACAGCGTGCGTCTGTGCCAGGTCTGCCCGTGGGTCAGCTTCTGACTGATTTCAACACTCAGCTGGGACCTGTCCTCACCTGGTGGATATCGAGCCATCCAGACTAGAAGGTTTGACACGAGTCTGGAACTTCTGGTTCTTCTTAACTGGCTTAAAATGAATCAGCGACCTCAGTGCAGCTCAGCTCAGCCTGAAGAGCCGCTAGCATGGCTGCACACGCGTTTTTTTTACACATCAGTGCAATGCTCATGATGCTCGGTGTGTTTCTAGACACTTCAGATGCTGTCATGGTGGAGCAATATTAGAAGAGTAAACCTGCTAATACCGTGCACAGTATATAAATTAAAGCTGGTGATCATAAGGATTTAATGATTAAAATAACAGTGATGGTTTGCCTTTAGCTGATAGTGACTGTATAAATACAAACAGGAAGTGCAGACAGAGCGAGGGGAGTGTGTAACAGAGGTCCCTGGCCAGTGTCAGACATGGACTGTTGTGGTTATGTGGTACAAGTCTTAATCAGAAGGCCCACCAACGCCCCATAATTATTGTTTTTACATCAAAGCCAGCCATGCCTCTGTAATACCAGTCAAAGTTAATTACCAATAATAGGAGAACATAATTATCCTAGGAAATGTTATGGCCATATCTCTACTCTGTGTGTGTAATGCAGTGAGTTTATAATCAACTTCCAGGAGCTGCTCCTCTTTTCTTCTTCTTAGTTTTAGATTGATTTATTTACTCTCATTTATTTCTCATCAGAGCATCACAACATGATTAGGGTGTGCCTTTTCACAGTTTCTCATTTACGTGCTTGATAGACTTCTTATCTTTTCATTGCTTTCATATCCGCTAAAGATTATACTGCTCAATCTAATCTCAAACGAAAATTACAATTAATTATTTTTGGGCAATCCAAAGAACACATTCTGTTATTGCGGCTCAGACGCCCAGAGGCTCGACTCCGAGTAAATCTTTTCCGTCTGCTCCAGCTAAATCAAATTTTCTCTCCCCTTCAGATTTTAGCTCGCCTCGTCTCTCGGAGTGGTGTGGCAGAAAGATCACTGATGAATTATCTCTATCTGCGGCGTTAGCACCATCGTGTTGTGCTAATGCTTCTGCTTTCAATTTGAGAGATAAATTTGCTTTTAATGCCTTAATAGTTCGAGTTGTTGAAGGTTAAAAACTATCCTTGGATGCAGCTTTGTGGCTGCTGAAATCAGCCAAAATCCATCATCTGCGCTCGGTTCAGCTCCGTGGAAGGGGGTCAATAAAAAGGAGGGTAAGTTATGAGGCGAAGACAGGGAGCATACTCAAAGCAAAGCGCTGTCATGGTCTGAGGGAAGCATTAATTGTGATGATGATATAATACTCGAGGCTCAGGGAACCACCTTCCTTGAAAGTGACCGCGCATTGTTCCTTTCCTGTTTTAACGCGGCGGTGCTGCCGTGCACAAAGCCACGTCCCCGAGCTCAGCCCAACCGAAACCGTGACCGTCCAACGTGAGAGGCGGAGCTCGCTAACGCTCCTGAGGCTGAGCTGCTGCCAGGTGGTAAATCCTGAAGCCGTCAGAGTGGAGGCTGTTGTGTCTGTAGCTGCCTTTGGCATGAAAGCGGTCACATATGGGTATAACTCTCA
Source organism: Terapon puta (assembly GCA_028564955.1). Taxonomy (NCBI): domain Eukaryota; kingdom Metazoa; phylum Chordata; class Actinopteri; order Centrarchiformes; family Terapontidae; genus Terapon; species Terapon puta. The sequence continues at coordinate 24,042,439 of JAOXYL010000043.1, forward strand.
AGTGTCCACATACTATCGATCGCCGAGTGTTTCTCACCTGACTGAACACGAACGTCTGGAGCTTCGTGCATTGTGCTCTGACAGGGCTGGGGATGAATTTGCTTTGCCTCGAGATCTCTTGGTGTACAGTAGACTGGAGGACAGATGATTGACAGGTCTTCACCAAGACATCCTCTGTGACAGCGCCTACACCTATATCTTTGTTAAGAGTTACACTGAGAAATGACAGCAACACGCAGAGTCATCAACACAACCGAACATGCAGGTATGAAACTATCTGAGTCTTTAGAGGGGGGCAAGCCAAATAATCATCTTAGCATCATTATCTAATGATCTCATTATCTTTGTTATGGTTGAGCTCAGTTTGTTCTCGGTGGATTTTACAAATCGCATTGTGAAAACCGAGCTTGCGAAATGGATTTTTGAGGTCTGTGAGGGTGAGGCACCTTTGGGGATCTGTTTTATTGATTTGTACATTGATTGCGGATAGTAATCAGTTTGTGGAAGTCTGATTAGATTGTGAATAGTTTGTGAATATGAAATAAGCACAAGAACTCCAATAATAAAAGCTTTAATAATAGAATTTTGACGCAGGGCCCTGTGACTATTAAAACAGACACTGCTGTGGATCCCAGTTTATAACGTGCGTTAACGGCCCATAGAGCATCACCCAGCACACTTTCACTTGTCAGACAGACTCAGACAAGCCTCGAGCCGTCAGTGCTCCTGAGGGCGTGTGGCCCCCGCAGCACCGAAACGATACAGATACTGATCAGAGCATTAACGCTGTGTCTTGTCAACATACAACCCACTAACTTGTTGGTTAATGGCACCGCACTTAAGTAAGCATTCTCAGCACTTCCCGTCGGAGAAAGTGACCTTTCAGCGTTTGGGATTTCCTTAATGCGTTTTCATTGTGACTCTACAACCTTTGTCCAACGTGTCTGTAATTACAGGTGATCAACTTTATAATAATGGTGGCATTGCTGGGTCTGCTGATGTCAGACCGGT
>JAOXYL010000043.1:24087920-24098432 GCA_028564955.1 Terapon puta
CACCACGACAATCCACTACCAATCATATCTGAGATTTAACTGACCAGATCATTGATTCAACCAACCGAACCCATTGATCCAGGAAGTGATAACAAACACCTTTAGTTAGTCACTCAGTCACACACACATGTAGAAATATGCCACATGTACTGTCTGTTTTGCTTTGAGTAGAGATAATAATGCAGTCCTTATATAATTTGGTATTAAAGTTGTGCTCATTCTCAAATACATTTGCTTACAATGCATTTTCAGTTAGTCAATGAATTATTTAGACCATAAGGACTTCTTTTGAATATTAATGATAGTGATTTATTAATCATCAGGTTATTTTCTCAGTTATATATTTTTTCATGAATGTCAGAGCAAATCACCACCACTGTTTTATATTTTTTAAAGAATAAATCAAATTATAAACAAACTAACAAAGCAATCGCTGACTGTGATGTCATTTGTAGTTTTTGTGGCATCTGCTGGATGGGAACGTGAGACAGTGGTGGTTAAACAGTGGAGGATAAAATCTGCCTGTTCTGGTGATCTGTTGATAACTCGTGGTTGTAGTTTTCACAGATTACATTATGTTTGGTCCAAATACAAATTAGGACAAACCAACATAAGGTGTCTCAGTAAGGTGTTGGTCCAGCATGTGCCTCTCGAACAGCTTCAGCACTGATTCTCCAACTCTACTGAACTCTACATTCTTTTGTGTTCTGACAAAAAGCTGTCAACGAGCTATAGCTGTTGAGCTGGGTTCGGATCTAGTGACAGCGAAGGCCGTAGGATACGATCATTTACATCCTTGTCAAACCATTCAGTGAGCCTCTCCATGCTGAGAGTGCAGGTCTGGTCTCTTTGAAGAGACCTTAACTATCATGACCTCTGTTGACCCTTCCCTCAAAGTGGACAAGTGGACTCAAACCATGCCAACAGTCGTCCTTTAATTTGTCCCATCTGTATTGGTGTTTACCACAGCGATCAAAAAGCTGCTGAAATAACCACATCATGTTGACGATGTGTAAAAAGTCTGAATTCGCAACCTTTAAGACACTTGTTTTGTGAATGAAGTTTAGATTGGTCAGGGCTCTCCAGCATCATAGACTCCACCTGTACTACTATTATGCAGGCTAAACATCACTAGCATTTCCATTGTGAACATGTTGCCACGTTAGCATTAGCATGCAGCACTGGAAGCATGGCTTCACAGAGCATGTATCATGGCCGTAGACTCATACAGGTAAACATGTGAAACATGAATACCAGCTCATGGTATCAGTGAGGTGACGGTGGGCTGTCCTCAGTTTGCTATCGCTCCTGCAGCCTGCCCCCACCCGTGCAGATGATAGCCTGTTCACAGCTCTGTTGCAGCCTGGAGGCTTCACTCGCTCTGGGGGAAGCTAAATAGTAGTGGTCCCTTATGGTAGAAATGGAGGAAAAGGCAACTCTTCTTTCTGATTCTGCTGTGCCTTTCCCCACGTTGTATTATTTTGTGAGACAGACATGGCTACCATGCTAATTATTCCTGCTGCAACACATAGTAGCTTCTAAATGGCCCAGCCGCTCTGTCTGCAGCTAGCCTCCTACAGCCCCAGCATGACAAACACCCCAACCTCTTTTTTCCTCTCTGTCTTCCCCCTCGCTCCTCTCTTCCTCCCATCCCTCTCCTCTCCCCCTTTTAGTCGTTTCATCACACCATTTTTCATGCTCTGATGCTGCATTATACTTTAGCTCTCCCTCGTCTTACTACATCATTTACTCTTTTGCAGCCACCTCTCGTGTCCATTTTGTTCAGTCCAACTCTGCTGCAGGCTTTTAGAGGGAAAAACAGAGAAGAAATGCACTGCAGCAAAGGCAAAAGCCCCAAAACCTGAGCCCAGTTTACTGCCATTGTGAGAGCGCTGTGTGTTGAGGGGGAAGAGGATGAATGAACGTGCTTGTACTTGTATCATTTTGGATGTTGTAAGCCTGCGTAAGCCTTTTTTTCCAGTGTGAATGTGCTGTCAGGAGCCTGTAGATGCAGTGACAAGACTCTTTGGCCAATTAGGCCACAGTGTGAGAGTAGCAAAGAGGTAAACAGGACTGACCAAGGGCTGCAGGCCACTGGAGTGTCAGCATACTTTGACTCCAGGATGGTGTTAGTGGTGGTGGTTTGTCTATGAAAGTGTGCCAGCATACAGTATGTATGATAGTCATACAGTAGGTAACTGAAGCTGTCCTGTGTGTTTCTGCCAAAACATAAAAAAAATATGGATCTCATGGGGCACTGCTTTTACCGTATTTTTCGGGCCGTAAGACGCACCGGATTATAAGGTGCATTAAGTGAAACAGGACGTATTACTCCGCCAGGCTCCTGACTACGGAAGCCATAATGCGCCGACAACCTATCAAGCGGTGCGGTTTCGTAGTTTACTAAAGTCGTCCTAAAACATTTTCATGGATTTTTGAGCACCATGTACCACATAAAATCGATGGGGGTCAGTAAACAGAACCTGAATTAATACATAAGGTGCACTGTCGATTTTTGAGAAAATTAAAGGATTTTAAGTGCGCCTTATAGTCCAGAAAATACGGTACGTAAAATTCAGGATGAATGCATTATCTGTTTTCTATTCTATATTATCTATTTATTTCTATTTTTTATAATTAATATATATATTATATTTAATAACCAAAGCTAACCATGTCTTAACTCCAGCTCCACACTTAAGGTGCTCACCAGTTGCAGAAAGTATCATTCTTGAATGTGTCTCATCCTGAATGACTCTGTTCAATTTATTAACTTATTGAACAAATACTTATTTACAGCGAGCAGGTTTTTGCATTATTGATAAATCAGGGGCTAAAAAACAAAAACCAAACCAAAAAGAAACAAACAAAAAAAAGTGATGTCCGCAAACTACTTGTTCTATACTCTCCAAACCTAAAGCTGTTCAATTTACAACGACACGTTATTGCAAAAAGGAGAAAATGAGGACGACAGTGGAAGCTGGTAGTGTTTGGCATTTTGGCTTGAAAATGAATCACTTATCAGTACTTAAGTAAACTTAACTGACTGATCATTTGAGCTCTGATATAGATCATTTTAGGTGAATAAACTGATTCGGAGATCAACAGTTATCTTTAATGTAAAGGAACAAATATTTGCATTTACCACTGTTTCTTAATGGACTGAAACGATTCTCTGATAATATAACTTACTAGGAAGTATAGATTTGTCTTTATTAGGATATGCACCAGTTAGTTTATTAGGTCTGTCAGCCTACCTATCCATTTTCACATCCATTCTGTGTAAATGATCACAGTGCAACTTGTTTAAGCAATCATACTGTTTACTGTTATTATTGGCAGCAGCTTATTTGATGGATTTCTGGAGGAAATGACATCCTGTGGACTTGCTCAGCATTAGTAGCTGGAGTGTCTCTGTCTCTGCTCATGTGGAATAATGCAGTCTGGTCACTTTGTTTTGGATGATAGCGCTCTCGATTGGATGCTGCGTGAGACTTCCAGCCGAGCTCCATCATTGGCTGAGGAGGAAGTAAAAGTTTGTCTGTCTCAGCAGACGCCTTTCCATTCCACTGCACCCGTAATCTTTTTCTCCCCCCTTTGCTTTTAGAGAAGGAACTCACTGCAGTGTAGATTAATCAGAGGGATTTAATTAACTTGGCCCCGGCACACACATCAAACCTGGAGACAAGACAGGCTATAAACTCAGCCAATTATCTGCTGCTAGAAGGGGGGGTGGTGAAACCCCCTCATATCCCGGTCCCCTCATGTCCACCCATCCTCCACTGTCTTTTGGAGAAATCTGTCATTTGTACTGGCTCTGCTGGTTGGAGGGATGGCTATATTTGTCAGTGTGTTGGTCCATCACATTGGTCCTGACTGAACTGCATTAACAAATATAGGCTGGATTGTCATGGAACAGAGGATAAACCCAACGGACATTGGCGATTCTGTGACTTTTCCTTAAGCACTGTTGCAAAGTAGACACTTGCAGTTCAGAGTGAAATATTTAAGCTAATTATCAAGAAATGTGTGCATTTTTCACATATTCATTGAGTTATGTCTGGATGGATTAACTGAACGTGTGGTACTGTCATGGTGCCTAGATGATGAATTCTGATGATTTTGGTGATCCCCTGAATTTTATTCTGGAGCCACCATAAGCATAACCATAGCTGTAATTTAGTACACGCACGCATGGTTTCCAGAATTTGGGGATTCAATTTATGAATTGTAATAAATTGAATCCCTGACCTTTTTTCTGTGGCCATTGTCGGGTTCAAACTCATTTTCCTCAAGCTCAGCGGTTCTTAGTGTGTTTACTGCTCATTTCTGTAACCGGTTGTAGCATGTTACACTCTCAGTTAAGCTGACCATTGTAAACGTTATACCTGCTAAACATGAACATGCTAGCATTGTCACTGTAAACATAGTAGCACACTGAAGTGACTGTTAAAGCAGTAATAAGCCAAGAATGAATATGTACCAGACCATGCAAGTTATCTTTCTATCTGTTGTAGGTTCCCTACTTTTCCTGACTAGTTAGTTGTGGCTTTCTCTACCATATTTCCTGGATGCTTTGTGGCACGTTTTTGTTGTATTATGGTTGGTTTCATTGAGTTACAGTCAAAGTGAACTGTAACTCAACTAAACAGCTACAGCTAAACAAAGCAGTGGGTTCAGTGTGACGCTTACTAGTTATATTCCAGCTGTTGATGTTGGTGCTCAAGCTGACCATCAAATGTTTGTTTTGCCTCATGATATGTAAAAAAAGATCTTTTTTTACCATAAGTAAAGCAATCACATATCTTGAACGTTTGTTAGTGTGTAAAATTGGTTTTGATTCAAGTAAAAAAAAAACATACAGATCTCTTTGAATGCAAATATCCCATGCACATGCACAGTATATGATTGTATTTGACTGGCCAGTGATTTTCCAGATGTTTGTTAGTGTAGAGCCTGTACCACGCCTTTGTCTTGTAACCCTGTCTATGCCTGTGCATGTTATACTGAGAAAAAAGCACATGCGTACATAGCCTTACACAACACCAATACACCTTGCTGCAGCTGCTGCCATGTTACAGTGTAGTCATGGCAACCAAGATAATGTCTGCTGTAGCATGGGCATGGTCCTTAGCTTTTTTTTGCAGATTAGAAAGAATGTCAGTCCTGCACTATGTGCATCACTAGGTGTGTGAGCGTGTGTGTGGCTGTGTGCATGTCTGCGTGTGTGTGTGGTTCTGCTGATTTGAGATATTGTGGTTTATTCATGAATCACCTTGAAGTCACCTTGCTCTGCAGCCGAGGTCCAAAAAACAACCAGTCCGCCGACATCTATCCAGCTGTGGATACCAGAAACTCAAATGTGCACGTTGTGTGTGTGTGTGTGTGTGTGTGTGTGTGTACATAATTTTACTCTTGTCAGGGTAGAAAGCTATACCACTTGAGTTCACAGCTCCCTAAGGCTTCTCTGCTTCCTTCAGTGTGTGTCAGGGTGTGTGAAGTCATCCCGCTAACCTTTACAACTCCACTTACCAGCATAAACACTCTTCTGTACCACCATCCAACTGGGGCTAGCTGCTTAAACTCATTGACTCAAATCATCTATCTGTGAGTCTCTAGTCAAATCATTTGTCTCTCGACCTGAAATGTCAGATGACTATTTTCTATACTATCAGTGTTATTGTCCTTAGAAGTACAAATGATAAAAGCCTAAGCTGACGACACATAATGAGAAACAGTTCCGCAGTTCACTCGCTGAGCGGCTGTTATCCTGCAGAGAGAGCGCTCCTCACACTATTTATCATGTGCTGTTTACCTGCCTCTAGTGGTTTATCTTCTCTCTTTGCTGCAGTGATATAGAAGTGAACTCAGGGCTGCATCAACTATGGCATCGCAGCAGGGTGTGGTTATAGAAGGAACAGAGACACACTTCTGACCACACCCAACCGTGCCCATGAGCGATGCCGGCTGTGGTCAGAGGTGCAATACATTTGACACTTTGCATAGCAGTGAAACTTATTTTTCAACCTTGTATTAAGTGCTTATCAGAGTTAAAATCAAAATATTGCAGTGCCTTATAATCATAGTTCAGCAATAAACTACAATAAGCTACCGCCTTTAACAAAGTTGGCAGACTTGCTCGATATGATAAGAGATGAGGTTAAAAGAGACTTTCAACTGGTTTGGCTGTGTTTGTTCTTGGGAATGTAGCTTGCAGAGTTGTAATTTACTACTGGCTGTGATCCAATCACAATGCCATGCATACCACCTCTGGATTTGGTCCGTCTGATCTGATTGTGTTCCGACTGACATTTGTTTTACACCTGATGTTTTCCCCCAGGGAATTTAATAGAAGATGTGGTCAGTGTGTTTAACCTGCCGTTGTCTAGGGCTTATTGGAAATGCTGTTAGTCAAAGGTCAGTAAAAAACAGAAATATTGAATAAACAATGGTAGATTACTTCTGAAAGTGCGCACACAAGTTCAGGTTTCACTTCACTTCTCCATCTATTTAACATATGTAGATACAGATTACACATGTTAATAGCAGATTTAAATGGATCTGGACAGAAAACATGGCATTTAACTCTCCTATCAGTCTCTGAGTGGAAAAGTTGATTTTGGGTGCTGAGTTAATAAAGGTACTTGTTGATTTGCTTGTGTTGAACTGGCCTACAGCAGTGCCAGGGTGACTTCAACGTATCATCAGCAGTTGAGATTCCCTCAAACAGTTTAGAAAGATGAGGAAGTAAATGGTGCTTTTGCCGAGCTACACTATCTAGGAACTGTGGACTATTGAAAAGCCTTAGAGAGAAGTGATGGTTAGGAAAATGCAGTCAGCTGCATTTGAACCATGAACGACCCAGTTAGGAGGTGAGTTTTCAACAAATCGAGCCAACGGGAAATATTTCAGCTTTTATATTCATCTTCTGACAACTCCTGTCAAAGTCTGTACACGCCACAGACCTGCAAGACCTGTCAAAGTTTCTCTGCCACTTTGTTTGCAGTGATGGCTTAAAGGTATTTTTATCACAGTACTTCTGCTCATTGTGCTGTCGATTTCCACACTGTAATTAGTGAACATTTTGAGTTTCAGTAAACATGGCGTGATAACAGGGTTCATTTAGTTGACGAATCACGATGGCGTCATACGGTTCGGAGACATGACTGCAGCTTTCTCACACTCTGCGCCATTTTTTTCTTGTATTTTTCAGAACATGGACAAGACACAGCTCCCCTCTGTGACGCTGATCGTGGGCTGTGGAGTGTCTTCACTCACGCTGCTGCTGCTCATCATCATCTATGTGTCTGTGTGGAGGTGAGATAAAGCACCTTGCTCTGGGAACATTCAGCACAGGCCAACAGTTGGGCAGGTGCAGGGACGTGAACAGTATGATGCATGTCTGTCAGTTAACCTGTAACACAAAGGAGGACAAACAGTGGTATGAAGAGAAAGCACATGGAGAGCACAGGTCTATTGTGCTGCATTCAGCTGTAGTAAAAGTTCAGTGAAAACACAATCAGTGTGTTTTTAAATCACTTTTCACTCCTCACTCTCTTGCAGGTACATTCGGTCTGAGCGTTCAGTGATCCTCATTAACTTCTGCCTGTCCATCATCTCCTCCAACGCCCTTATCCTCATTGGACAGACACAGACACGGAATAAGGTAGGGCCCAACCTCAAGACTGATCACTTATATTAGTACTTGACGTAATCGCAGCGATACACTTTTCTTGACTTGTTTTCTGTCTTCTCCCTGTTGTTTCAGGTCTTATGCACCCTGATTGCTGCGTTCCTTCACTTCTTTTTCCTGTCCTCGTTCTGCTGGGTTCTGACGGAGGCGTGGCAGTCGTACATGGCAGTGACGGGCCGCCTCAGGAACCGCATCATACGCAAGCGTTTCCTGTGTCTCGGCTGGGGTGGGGCCCTCCGTCCGATGTCCATCATGCGGTGCCTCTGCCTTTTCTCATTTCTCTGTTAACGTCATTTTTATTTTCCTCTCAGGTCTCCCCGCACTAGTGGTGGCGATCTCAGTGGGATTCACCAAGGCAAAGGGATATGGGACACAAAGCTAGTAAGCATGCTTTCTCAGAGATTCCCCTATTTGCTTTATACTCCACCTCTTTAACTATTTATGTGGGGATATTACACATTGATGGGGGTTTATGTCTGCAGCATAATTAACCTCTCCCTTTCTCTGTCTCATTCATCTTTTACCTTCCTCATTCTTTTCATGCACACTCTCCCTTACCTTTCACCGCATTCCATCCCTCCCCCTCTCCCTGCCTCTCCCGTTCCTCCATCCTCTCCATTTCTCCTAATCATATCTTTCTACAACTGTGTTATCCTGCTCCTCTCTCGTAGCTGCTGGCTGTCCCTGGAAGGAGGTCTTCTTTATGCGTTTGTTGGACCTGCTGCGGCTGTTGTCTTGGTATTTCCTCTTTCCTCTTTCCTCTGGCTGTGTTGGTTTGCATTTTCAAACCTCCGCACTAATACAAGTCATGCTCCAATCATACGTTCACTGACACAGAAGTGTATTTAATCTGCACATATCCATGCAGGGATTTAGAGCAGTAATAATGTCAGTAATCTTAGTAACACTGTTAGTACTAAACTGTGTTTCCGTTAAGAAAGTACTGAAACTGCCACTGAAGAAAATGTTTTTTAAAATGTGGCTGGCCACAGAAATGCTGGATAGAAAAAACATGTAACACTATTGCAAAGTTCTTAGTTTATCTTTTCTTCCTCTCTTCCTTCTCAACTTTTTTCTTTACTTCCCAACCTCCTTGTCACCTTGTTTACTTCGCCTATCTGCCTCTTCCTTATTTACCTCCTCTTTTCCTTCATTCCTTTCCCCCCCTACGTTCACCTTCTTTACTTACTTTCTGTTCTCCCTCCTGCCTTTTCTTTTCCTGTATTAATCCCCTCTTTCTTCCCAAGACTTTGTTATTAGACATACTTCAATACTGAGTGCAGTTTACCGTTTATTTTAAGATTTGTGTTTAACATTAAAGAAAAATAATTAGAAGGACTGTGAAGGCACCATTCAATCTTATGTACTATAGCTTTGGAAAATGCTTTCTTTTATGTTGACTTGAAAATAATTGTATAAATGTTATATTAATATTCATTATGAAACGTAATTTATGTGTAACAAAGAACTGATCTGCAGTTAGCACCATATTAGAGCCCTGCTCTGAGATCATAGTGGCTTGTACAAGAAATACTGTGAATCCTCAAAGCAGCAGCATTGTAGGAATTATCACATTAAAGGATATCCCCCTCCCCCCAATTCTGATTTTACACACTTCATATTTTATGTATGATTTTATTTCAGCACACTGCCTATATTCAGAGATTTATTCATATGTTTGAAATCCATCCTTTCAACCATTCTTACATCTCATGCCTCACTGGGTGTTTGGCACTAACGTTTAAGATGGCACAGTCTAGTTTGTTTACAGTGCCGAGCCGACAGTAAGTACAACTAGTCTGTGTGATGAGGACGCTGATGTGCATGCTGCCATCATCATCTTGTCATGAGGATCATCATCATCGTTATCTGCATGTTCTGAAGTAATGACACTGTTGTTGCTCTGCTTTAATCCTGTGCCTCTTCTCTTTGGCAGGTTAACATGGTTATTGGGATTCTCGTTTTTAACAAACTGGTGTCCAAAGACGGCATTACTGATATGAAACTAAAGGAGAGGGCGGGGTATGCCTTATACCACACATCCATTTTACACAGTGACCTATAACCAGCCTGATGGCTCAGCTGGGGGGGGGGGTTGGATATATTAGGTCTTTACCTGAAATTATCCTTGCCATCATTTCAGACTTTGGAAAATTTGATGCTTCATTTTAACACTAGAAGGATAAGGAAGACAAGAAAAAGAAAAGAAAGTAGCAAAACGTGACCCGATTAAAAAGAAGAAAATGTGCTTTTTCAAATTGTTAAGACTGTGATTAATCTTTGTAATTTAGAACTCAGTGAAGGACAGAAGACTGTTAAAAGAACAAGAAAGATGTGGGGAACACTGTCTGGTTATTGGTCCTGCACAGACTGAGCAAGATGATGACTCATCTCATTGCTTTCTTTTAAGTTTCAAATATGTCACATTTTCCTCCAGCTGCTCTTTGTTTGCAGGTGTTGCTATTGATGTAAAGTTGTGTAAATCCATCTGTGTCTTTTTTTCTCCTGTTTTGTTCTTCTAGTAGAGGGAAGCAGGGCAGTTAAACTGCAAGACCCCATTGAAAATACATTCAGTGGAAAATAAAGTTTATCACAATTTTGGTTTGATTTTCGTAACTATGGCCATTCTCTTGGTTACAGTATACTCAACAAATTAACACTGTGCCTTTGATAAAGATTTCTGCCAATTGAATGAATGGCCCAAGCTACAGAAATAAAACCCAAATTGTAATAAACCATAATTTTCCTTTAAGATCTTTCTAGCATCATCAGTATCTCTTATTTTAGTACAGTGGTTGGTCCAAAATGGGTTAAGCCAC